>CABFVX010006027.1:0-44084 GCA_902151425.1 Timema shepardi
TTCCGATGAAACAGAAAAACTCTTCGAGTAACCAGCCGAATCACCACTAGGTAGAATGTCTTTGTGTGCCAGAGATTCTGTTGAAAAAGGGGAGCTCGATGAACCTGAATCACTTGACTTTTTTGAGAAAAAAAGTCAACAGAGAGCGTTGATTTGTCAAAGTTTCAAGAGTTTGGATATGAGTTGGTCCTTTTGCATGGGAAGCTAATGCTTGCTTTCCCATATTACTTAGGTTTATAATTTTTTTTTGCACACTTTACAAAATGCCTGCAACTTATTACTTTCAACGCCACTGATTCAGTATGAGAATTCAGGAAAATGCTCTAGGTTTAGCCAGAGCTGGTTAAAAACGGTTTTTTTGTTATACATTGCTGGTGTAGCCGAATCAGTCCTAATTCACTGTATCCAACGATAACGATGCCAAACCTTGAATAAGAACCAAAACAATGGATCATTAAAGTTAAAAGAATTGTCATGTGCAGGACAGGAGATTTCTGTGTTCACCTTCTGAAATAAAATGCTACCAAAACTTGTGTTACAGCAAGTTTGAGCATGGTAAGTGCCCCTCAGCTTTCTTCATTGGGGCAGTGGCTTATGATGCAATAAATATGAAAAATATTTTCGTTGTTTTTTTCTAAGTGTGACATGAATTGTCATTTCCCTGGCCTTTATAAAACTTCCCTGACTCTCCAGACCGTAGGAACCCCGTATGTGGTGATTTCAAGCTTATTTTGATTATTTCTTTCTTTGCAGTCTATTGTGTCTGATGACCAATGGCTCATTGTTTACACTTCTCTACCTTTGTTTTGATATGGTTTATCAAATTATTAAATGTGAAATTGATAGAGGGGACGGAGGGAGATGGAAGTTGGTGAATAAGAACCGAACAGATGCATATGACCAGTGGAATGTCAAGACAAGGTAGGTGTGAATAAAGAAAACATAGAAAGGCACCTTCCAATAGTGTTGTTAGGATACAAATGACTTAGTACAGGAGTCTTAAGTAGGCCTACACCATAGTTTCACTACACCACAAACTTGAAGCGCTTGCTTTACAAATACCACACCTTAGCAAAATCAATGTTCAGGGATTTGTCCTTTTTTTAAATATTTTTTAAAAATATAAGCACTATAGTTTACTTCAAATCTGAACGTATTATTCACGACAGTTAGGTCTTTATATGACAAATGCAGTGGATCAAAAAGTTAAAAAAAATGCATTGCTTCAAGTTGCCATGATTTTCAAGTCATAACAGTGGTTTGGATCCTAACCTGTTGTAAGGTATATCTGTACTAGATTGCTCCGTCTTCTTAAGTCAACAACCTGAAGGTTGGTTTGATGGTATTTCTATCCATCTGGAGCTGGGCACACACTCAACCCTTCGGATGGTTAGTGCTACCTGCACTATCAGGTAGAATTCCTATGTACTAGGGGAGTTCAGGAAGTGTGGTATTTCCCTCTTGGCTTCCACAATGAATTTATATGAGCAAGTTCGAACGGGCCTACCGGTTTTGACGGAAAGGTATTTTCCCATACCTTCGAGAGTTATTTTACATACCACAATCGACATGGAAAAGCTTTACTTCCCCCCTGAAGAGAATTGTACAACAGACTTTTATCACTCAAGAAAAATCCATCAACCTCGGATGGGTTTGAATCCACAAACATCGGGTTCTGAGGTGGGTACTTTACCCCAAGATGTCGAGGTTAAGTACTAGATTGCTATGTTGGTGTGTATAGATACCTATATAGTATTATACACTTTGGTGGCAGAAAAGCCATCTCTTATTCATTGATGGCTGTGGTTTCAATGAAACGCTGATGATTATACACATCCAGATTAGACTCGGGCCTTAAAACTATGAGTGAAGAGTGATCCTGAGCAGAGAATTAATCCTAGATAGCTCTGTGGTAAAATAATGCTAAAGGTCCTGGATTCAATTGGTGTGTTCAGGTGTTATTTTTCAGCTCATTTAGATTAAATGAATTATTTTCATATACCTGCAAACACATCTGTACCAGATTTGATTTCTAACTTGTGTGTGTAAAGATCAAATAAATCTAGGCTATTTATCTAGTCTTACAAATAACTAAGTTGACTCACTGAGTCTTTGTGTAACAAACAAAGCTAAAAGCCCAGTTGGCCACACAAACTGTAGAGGCTTGTCCCATCTTGAGGTTAGCGTCCAAATGTTCAAAGCTATTGTCAGCAGCAGGTAAACCACACTGATAAACAATGTCAAGCCAAATCTATCATAGAGAAGCTCCACTAGTCCTGCCTGGAACAATAATATGCACTCCTTTACCTTATAAATGTTTATATTTTTACAGTTAACAAGTCCTACATTAGCTACAATAGTCCTGCTTGGAACAATAATATGCACTTCCTTAGCTTATAAATGCTTATATCTCTACAGTTAAAAAGTCAGAAAAAATCAAACCAAAAAGTAGTTTCACTACCAAACACTTTTAGCCGAATTGACTTTGGATTTTTTTATATAGCAAATTTTTTTTTGTTTAATTGTAAAGGTTTTTAACACCCTTTTGGGTTATACACCCCTTATGAAAGTGATTAAAAAAAGGTCAAATAAGCTTCTATGATAACAGTGAGACCAACTGGCGACCCGCGGGTCAAATATGGCCCACTTTCACAGAAATTGTGGCCTTCACAGTGCCGTGGAGAAGATTTTGAAGGGAACCCTCAGTAACAGATGTCATCATTATTATATATATATATATAATCATATTGTACATCATATACTTATATCGTAACATTCAAATAAAAATATTTAATCAAAAAGGTCAAAATAGTAAAAGTAAAATTTGAAAGGCCCTACAATACAAAAATAAAATTTATAGATTGTTGAAAATAATCGTTTATCAACTGTTATATGTAGGCCTATATTAGGTTGATGGGATGACCAAATATATAGCTTTGGCCCAGGTTACAATCTGAATCAGATTTGGCCCTTGTGATGAAAACTGTTGGAACACCCTGCTATAAGGTAGTGATGGGCACAATCAAGTAAAAATAATTGAGTAAATCAATTGTGTTGTGTAATGGTTGTACTAGATTCTTCCTGGATTACTCGAGTAACTTTACTCAGACATTCTTTTATTTTCTCTTTTATTACCAGCTAAGTGAGAATCAACCTTATTGGCTGGACTGTTTAGCATGCTATTTCCACTTAAAAGACCTATTGCCTTACAGCTCATTTTTCACCAACAGTTTCCGCTGCTATGAAAAAATGACCCTTTATGATTTAAATGTTTCACATGCATTTTAAATACAAAATACATTCAGATGTAAGGTACACAATCGAAAAGCATGCTAACTAAGTGTATCACATTTCTGATTCTTTTTAAAAGTACTCAATGAAAGTTACTCAATTTTTTTTTACTCGGCACCCTTTTTTCTACAATCACATATAATAAATCAAATTATTGTATTTATTAACTTATTGATTATAATTTCTCCTTAGTAAAATATGATTATTAATAAATTGGAACTAATTAGATAAATTACAAATTAGAAAAAGATAAAAACGGTTTCACTTTTAAAAAGGTACAATTATTGTCAATTTATTTAACAGGAATGTAAAAAGAAAAGATTATTTTACTATAAAGAGCACGCAGCAAATTTCTCACACTTTTTTTTTTTGTGAGACACTTCTTAAAATGCATACTTTCATATTGACTGTACAGTGTACATGCAACGTGAAACCTGAAGATAAAGGGATGGAGATCACTGTCAGTGTCAACTGCCTACTACAGGAATAGATTATGGACTTGTTATTAGTATTGAATTCCATTGCAAGACTTTCGAGTAGTTGTCCAACCAATTGCCACAGGACAGTTCAAGTTCCATAGAAGATTCGCTAAGAATTACTCGAGTAATTTTACTCAATTACTTGATTGTGCCCATCACTACTCTAAGGTATCCTTTTACTAATGCATCATATCATATATACAGCTTTGTTTGAGAGACCAAGTCAACCAACCTTAGTTGGTAATGCCGAGATCACGATCAACTTAACATCCACTTAAGGTTAACTTAATGTAAAGGATCTCCTTGTGTTTTTAAATATAAGCGATCACAGTGCAGTTAACTTAACTTAATAGATGTCCTGGGAGGTCTTTATGTTTGGTGAACATTAAATGAAGGCCTGAAGGGTATCACTTGAGCTAAAGTCCGTCCACCGTAGGAATTGTTTTCTGAAAGGCCTTTTTCTCTACCAGAAGTATATTATATAGTAGGATATTTGTAGGAAAAAAGACCTTTCAGAGAGTAATTCCTACTGTTAATGGAGTATAGTCAGCCAATCACTATGGGATTGACATCTACAGGGCTATTTAGTAATTCATTTGTTGGTTTAATGACCAAGATTTACTCATTAGATTCAGTTCTAGTGATCGAACAATGAAACAAAATAAATGAACTAAAATAGAAAAGTTAAAATTATTATATCGATAAAAAACAGTAAACATTCACAGATAAAATAGTACAAATCACAGATAAAAATACATACCCTAGAATGCAGTTGTTTGGCTCAAGTTATTACGTTAAGTTACATGAATCGTGATCACACATTTGTTCTCTTAAGTTAAGTAAACCTTAAGTGAACGCTACATTAAGTTAAAGTTAAGGTGATCGTTATCAGCTGTGTATCAGCACATATTAGTAAATATGTATGATAGGATTCTGGCAGAAAATAGCATTCTTACATTAGCTAAAAAGTTACTAAAACTACTTTCATTTATTTATACGCCAATTCATGTGAGTGCTTAAGTGTGTCAAGTTAAGATGTAGCCCATGTTGCAAAATAGCTTTGAATTCAAGAAGCAGACAGTGTCATTAAAGAAGGTAAGCTTACATTTCTGATTTTTCTTTCCAATATGGACTAGTCATGTTCATTTGGTAAAATAGATGAATTAGACCTGCACTATTTTAATTCTATTTAAAATGTTTTTATACTCATGGTTGAAAAAGATGCTTATTTTTATCTTTTGATAATAATTTACAACATAAGTTTTGAGGATTTCGAACCAATTTGGTGAAATAGGCTGACATTTTTGTGGGTGGAAAAAAGAGGACCAAATAGAACTGCGCAAGAACAGGTATCCAACCTTGGTTTAATAGATCAGAGTAAGAAGTAATAACCACTTTTCCAACCCTTCCATTAAATTAACACTGAAAAAAATGCCTGTGCTACTTATTCAATACCAGACTTTTTCCTAAAATTATTATAATTATGATAAACTAATAGTTTAAAATTAATTGCTACAATCATAATTACTTTGGCTTAATGAATGTAAAACTTTTAACTAAACAACTTTATAATATAATTGGAATTAAACACTCACCTGGAAAGCATATGTTGAGAAGAAACTGAGCACCAGTACTATGACAGCAAATATAAGGCACACCACTTGTATTCTGTAAAAAAAATAGCCAAATAAAAATTTAAAGAAAATCTACGTATAAAGCATTTCTAAAATATAGCTGACTACTATACCATGCAATGGCTTATGAAATAGGAAATACATTTATGCCAAGTAAATATTGTAGGTGCTATGGTACAGTAGCCCCATGGCTTCTTTGGTGCTGACTGACAGTTCACAGTTGACTTCTGACAGTCAACATTTAGGAATATACCTAAATGTTGACCGGCATAAATGACAGCTGTTAAACACGTGTTTTTGCAGATCATATGGTTCAGCGTAGGGATACATAATTTGGTCCGGTAACTTTTCAAAGCCGTCAGCTGTCAGTCAGCACCAAAGAAGCCATGGGCCTACTATATATCTGGAGATTTGTGATGGAAAACTTTTGGTTTTGAAAAATGTTCAATTATATTTTTATGATTTTTTCTTTTTATATTTAAGTTTAAATAAAATAAAGTCAATTGGGAAAGCCCAAGTTTAATTTAACCCAACAGGTAGTAAGACGTGGTGCTAAATAAAAAATATATATATCTCAAGGATGTTAACACCAGAAACATTGACAAATGAGTCACAAAAAAGCAATAACAGAGATTCCAGTTCTCCTCTCATACTATCGTCTCAACTACAGAGCTTGGTGGTTGAATCTGTCACTAGCTTTGAGTCTTTTGTAGACCAGCTAGGCCTATGTTAATATTTAAGTATCATAATCAAAGCCTTTAAGAATACCAATAACAGGGGAACACAGCTACTGATTGTGTACTCAGTAAATCCTTAGGGAAAAGATAATGGCTAAAGAGGCCAAAAGTGTATGCAAGAGGGATTGCACTGCTGAATAATCTGGAACAGGAATACGACATGTTTCTAACTGACAAGCTGATTTTACGGAAAATATATAGCAGGATAAGGAAAAAGGAAGCAGCTGCAATGAAGCAAAAGATTTATTAAACTTTTTAAGTGATGTGTCCATTTGGAGTGTACTATACAATGGTTTAAAGTGTTTTGTTTTTATCATTTTAGTGTGTGAAATATATGTTCATAAATGCAATCATGATAATTGAATACTAGTTCAAATTGAATGTGCTACAATCTCTTGTTTTATTAATTATGCGAATTAGCCATGGTTTTGGGTTATATGCAGCACTTGTCCCCTCCATTACCGCGGATAATCGGGAGTTAACTGTAGTTGTGTGTACCCTAGCAGGCAACTGACACAAAGATCTACTAAATAATTATAAGTTTTTTTTTTAAAGTTGGTGGCCACATGGTCTAAGGCTGGTATCGGCAAGATCTTTGAGTCAGCTCAAATTACAAACCTATAATGAATCCTGTGATAACTCATTATTTATCTACTCTAATATTGATTTTGATTGTTTTCGCAATAATTATGTTCTCTCCTATATAGAAAGAAAATATAGAATAAATAAAATGTATATTTCCAAAGTAAGCTATCTAATTTTATTATATAAATTATAAAATTGCATAATGAATATAAAACTATTATGGAACAGAAATGCAGATACCATTGAATAATGGCTAGCCGCCAAAGGCAGGGTGTTTCCTGTTCAATATAATTTTGGATAGTGATGATTTTAATTTCCAATGTAGCATGGTTGAGATTAGAGATAGAATGATCTTCCGAAGATATTAAGATCTTCAAAAATACAAAGAGCAAATAAGTTCAAAATAAATCTTGAAACTGGTTCTAGTTTTCCAAACTTTGCTATTCTTCATGTAAACTCGGCTCCCAGGTAATCAATTATATTGAGTTGTTTTTCAGGCTCTAAGTTTTTGTAATTAACCACCTGTTTTAAGGAAGTTTTTAATGACTCTACTATGAAAATTGGTTCCCCAAAATGTCAATTTTCCTGAAAATGGTTAAACCACAAAAACCATGTTTCTGATTTTTGTCCTTACCTTACAGCTGTAACTTTATTCCATTTAAATGTAGTATCAAGAAGGAATGCAAAATATACTATCCATCCTGAATCATCCACTTCTGGGTAGTAAATCATATCTATTTCTTTTAGAAAATATTTTAATAGAGGAAACAGCTCTTTAAATCACCAAAGGACTTTGCCTTTATTTAGCCGACCAACACTCATGTAAAGAAGTTTCTATCTCAATTGAAATTCTAGATCTTCTGTAAACATTCTAAACAATCTTTATTTTTAATGCCTGACTGCTGTAAACCATGGCCGTGGAGTCGAAAGCAATTTTGGGTGTGGGTTAAATCTGAGTCTGTAAAAATGTACTGGCTCCGACTTCCAAATATAAACTTAAAATAATATTGCAACGATAATTATGGTGAATATATTATTTTTTATTTTAAACTTTTTTTTCTTTAGGACCAATTTTGTAATTTGGATTGATAAATTAATGCAAATATAATTCACAAAGCCAAAGAAACTTTTCATGAAGTAGTAATCTGTATTGGAGAATTTTACTGCACTAAGTTTTTAATTAGGCAGGTATCAATAAATATACTACTTTATAGTCATTTCTGAAAGAGTCTAAGTTGAAGGCTTGGCTTATCAAATCCACAGCCCTACTATGGATCATTCTAAAAAAACCTTCATGACATTATCCATGGTTAGGAATTTTCCGCAAAGAGCTTAAGCATGAATTGTATACTAAAATGACAGAACTGTTAATCTGTTTGATATGATGAAAGCAAGCCCTAGTGAATGTCTGTCAATTAACAAGAACCTTCTAGGGTTATGCTGGTTAATTTTTTTTAATAGATACCATTTCATCAAGCATGTAATTCTTGAATTTGGCAAATATATATGCTCCTATAGTTGTTCGGGTTATTGTACGATTTAAAAAAAATCCTCTTTACTTGAAAATCATTTAAGCTTGGTTTAACAAAAATGCTTAAGATGGGATGGAAGCAGATACGAAAAAATGCCAGTGTTTTTGCAGTTTTTATGGTAAAACATTTTTTGAACCAAATAAATAAAATATTGTTCCAGTGCAAACATAGAGTTTAATTCTCTTCACACAGTAATATAAACAGTTGTTGAAAATCTGTCATGAGCATGATGTTACCATCTAACAAACTTTTTAAATGAAGATAAAAAGTTATTAAATTCCAGGACACCCTTGACAGATATTCAAGAAATATTGAGGTTTCCATGTGAATAAAATTAACCTCTACCATATGTTTGCACTGGTGTAATATTTTATTTATTTTAGCAAAAAATAAATGCTTTGCCATAAAAACTTCAAAAACACTGGTTTTTCCCACGTCCCATTCCATTCCACCTAGTTAAACTGTGCCAAAAATATTATATGATGTATTCTATTCACCTGTACAATTTTAGGAAATAAAAGGATTCTACATCTGCTTTAAGTTTATTTAATTTTTTTTTACTTAGAACTGTGTCTTACTACCCGTTCAAGTTATATGTTTAAGTATTAATTACACTAATGGATTAGGAATTGGGATGGTTGAATTTAGAGGAAGTGAACCCGCATTTGTGTGGAGGAAGAGTGGAAAACCATTTAGGAAAAAACACCTGACCGAGATTCGAACCTCAATCTCCCCGTCCTCGGCAGTCTAGCTCAAGATGAAACTAGCTCATTAACCAACTACGCCGATGTGGGTAAAATACAAAGGCACCAGCCAGGTATTGAACCGGGGATCCGTTTGATTGTAGCAAGGTGCACAGACCCCTAAACCGCAGGGCCGGTTTGCCTTGTTATTTGACTAAATATGTGGACATGAGCTCAAATGTATAACGTCACAGTGCATTCTGATAGTTGGACAGAATAAATAGCAGGTATTAATTTATTTCCTTTATTTGAATTTAGCAAATAGTTCTGCATCAGTTTCAGTAAAGCCACCTTCACAAACTCATCATCAGTGAAAAGTTTTTTCTTCATAACCAAAATACAAAACTTTGAAAGAAGCTACCCTAGCAGCAAACCACTCCACTGAAAGTCCAAGGTTAATCATCTAGGCAAAGGGCAGGTTCAGAATGCTAATTTTTTTATACAAAGCTAAACTTTGGGAAACATCTTAGAGCTGGTGTTTATGTCAGAGACTTGCACTTGCTGATCTATGGCTTGCATTCATCACTCTTTGTTCACTTATAGAACACATCACCACTAAGACGAGAACACACTAACATTAACAATTATGGCGGATCTACGTTATATGAAAGAATATTATATATTTTCAAGTTTAGAAGACCCAAAGATCAACTTTGGTATGATGTAGTTTTCTTATGCGATCAAATGAAAATTGCCGGGCAATCGACTGTTTGCTGACCCCTGGTGTACGTAAATCATCTTTCTTACCAAAGACTGGAGTGCCAATGACAAAACCAGAATTCAAATCCCACTCGGGTGGACTCTGAATTGTTTTTTCGTAATGATTTTCCGCTATACCCTCATACAAATTTGGGTGGGTAGGCCTACACTTCCTTTAATATCAAATTATAATAATACTTGGCACCGCATCTTTCTACACGTTTGGGTTATACACTTATGTATTAATTACTCTAATGGGTTATAAATTGGGAAGGTTGAATATAGAAGTGAACCTACATTTGCATGGAGGGAGAGTTGAAAACCATTCAGGAAAAACTAATCCCAGTTCACCCGAGCGAGATTTAAACCTCAATCTCCCCTTCTTCGGCAATCTAGCACAACACGAGACTGGCACGATAGCTAACTACGCCGCCGAGGCGGGTTAATTTCAAACTCTCTCATCCCTAACGTATTAGTGTTTTGTACAGTATGTGTATAACCTGAGCAGATAGTATAACACGGTGACAAAATTAAAAAAATTAAAGAGCAAACAATGTTTTAGTCTCTATTTAGATGCAAAAACTCCCACTATTTCTCATTTACTTTAAATAATGGTGCACCAAAGAAAAAAATAGTTCATTAAACTAAAAAATATGTCAACTTACATGTATAAGACGAGAAGAACAACACTTTCTTTGCGTGCAAATTCTGCAAAAGAATTTATAAGAATATCTATTAGTAAAAGCAAAAACTGTGCTATTAAATTAGTGATATAGCGTGATGTTGACAGACGCATTGTTTAAAATTGGTCCATTCTTAGGAATGCAGCAAATGTAATTATAAGCATTAAGCAGCTATCTAAGCGTAATAATTGCTATGTAATTTTTTGGGAAATATAAAAATACTTTGATATACAGTCAAGACATAATCTCTTTTATTTTTGAATAGCAAATTAGCATTTTTTAAATAGTATTATTAGCATCACAAATAAATGTGTCGTTATGACAACCATTAGGGTTTACCACAACTTTAACGAAAATTTTAAAACTTTAGATGAAAATAATTATTTCATGTTTAGATAAAATTGAATGTACACATAATATTTCAAAATCAAAAGTATGAATATAACTTCATTTAATATATTGGTTAGTCACTAAGACCTTTTGGATTTATAAGTATACCTATTAACGATAGTCAATTGTTTAAAGTTTGGCGTTGTAAATATTTCTTATTTCCGGCCATCGTTGTTTCACTATGAAGTGTGTATTTCTGATTTATTTCAATCCTAGAATATTGATCGCATCTCATATTATTTTGTGTGATAATATTGTTAAATAAATTAATGAATACATTCTTTTTTTAATTGCAGGATCGGTTTGTGCGCTTACAGTGGGTACAAGATTTACCCAGGCCATGGAAAGACAATGGTTAAAGCTGATGGAAAGGTAAACTAATTTATTTATAGCCTATTTACAATAAATTCTCATAATAAATATAATTATCTAGGAAAGAAAAGGATTTCAATAGTTATGGTAAATGAAAGGGGTGTTAAATGGCTTTTGGACTAGCTCCTATCTAACCTCACTTCTAAGGAAATGTCTAGTGGAGAAACTAAATGCACAAGAATGTTAAAGTTTCTTTTAAAATAGTGATTTTTTTACTATATACTTTCATAATTATTATCAAACACAAATTCAGCTACCCTTTTACGAAGCATTATTTTCATAATCAAACTTAACATGTCTCAAGTGTAGCGCTATGCTAAATACAAGACATAAAAGACATATTACACCCGACTTGAATGTACCTGTTTCACATACTGTTTTAGATAGGTGTCAACCTGTATGCCTACTTAGTATCTATGGCCCCACACTTGTGGCGGAGATCAAATAAGTCTGACTTTGAAACTAGCTCACAAGACTAAGGTTGTATCCGAATATTCTTTGTCACACACCATTAACCCTTGACGTTCACTTGATAGTTGCATTGGCAATCACATGATCAAGTATAGATCTGTCCGAACAGTCACAAAGTGTGCTGATGCACCCCTCACACACCCTTTAGTCCAAGGGTGATGGCAAGTTGACCTTGACATGCTGCCGATACAGTGTTTGGTCTGACAATGTTTAATTTTTCGTCTTAAAGCTATAGCTTGTAGAGTAATCTGATCTGTAATAACATATGTTAAATAGACTGGTTCTGTTGGATAATTTGGATAGTTTTTCATGTCCAGTGAAAAGACGCAAAAATCTGTAAGTAGCCTATGATATCAAGGATGTGGAAAGGATAGTTTGCTGTCCAAAAGTCTGTTGCAGTCTTCAATCTTAAGTGTGTGGCAAGTGTAAAGTTGTCAAGTCAAGTGTACTGACTATTTGAATACAGCCTAATTATTAAATTAATAATTTATAATTAATTTGCTTGGCTCACCCATTTAACATGGTATTGCAACACACTAAAGCAGAAGTTCTAAAATTGGTTCACAGAACTTCTCAAGGTGGTGTGCAAGAAGACAATACTAACATATCCCCCTAAATTTGAGGAACTATTTGTGTATAGCAACACCAGTGTTCTTCTACACCAAACACTCACTAGTCAGACTCGCTACTATACAAGCATACTCATAATTATGCTTTCACTTGATATTAAATTGCCTGTCTACTATGAAAAGACGTAATCTCAACCAATAGGAAAATTAAGACAAATTAACCACTGAATAAAATAATAAATTTACCAGATATCCAATCATATATGGCGCTGTGTTAATAATAATGATCACAAATAACAATCATTCCGAGACATAGCGCTATCCTAATGGAAATTTTAATAGTTCATTGGTACAAGACATCTATAATACACATGAGTGATACTAAAAAAAAAGTTTGAGAACCACTGCTTTAAAGTCTTTAGCAACCACGTCAATCTTGCAAATAGGCCTGCTATTTCTTTATACCAAACACAGATTCTCATACATTTTAATTAATCTTTTTAAATATATACTCGATTAATAACTATGCTACTATATGTTGAATTAATAGCTACAGAATTCCTGTTAAAAAGACTTTTGTCCCTCACCAGAAATCTATTATATAGTAGGATATTGGTAGGAAAAAGACCTTTCAGAGAATAATTCCTATCGTGAATGGAGAATAAACTTCCATGTCTATTGAAATTGAATTAAAATATAATTTAGGGTAATACATTGAGAGTTATTTCTATCCAAAGTTGTCATGCATGTATGTGTGTATCATTTGGCAAGAAGTAGTAGAGCTATTGGGAATAGAGTTTAAGCACCTTAAGATACCAAATAATTTTAAATGTGTTACTAAAATTAAACTTAAAAGTAAATGGTGACCCCACTGATACTATAACTAGTTTTTGGCTAATATTTAGACAACTCAATAAACCCAAACATAAACATAACCATACCAACAGGTTATTTGAGTGAGATTCTAATTTATTAGTGAATGGAACGGTAGCAAAGTTAGTGAAAGATTAGGTTAAGCTAGGTAAGAAAGAAACCTTGAAATATATGTAAAGTTCATTCACCACCTGAGTTTACTTGGGTGACGGCTTTAAAGGTACTATAAATAGTCCTTAATGCATTTCTATGCCAACAACTGACATTTCACTTTGTACAACTGTAATTAAAACATGTTGCCTATAATCCTTCAAACTTGTTGTACGTGTAAGACCTTTAGAGGCCTAAACTTGAGGTGTAACAAAGGTTGCAAAAGAAAAATTTTAACAAAAATAAAAGCAAATGTTTAGTGAAATTAGAGCTTTGTTGAATTCTTATTCTACATGAAGTTTATTGCACCTTTTTTTTTCTTTAACGACAAACACCACAATAAATAAAAATCAATTTTGATATGGTATTAAAATTTGTTGTGTGCATGAACATTTTTTATGATTCCAACTATATTATATTTTTACACAATTTGTCCAAACCTCCTAAACTGTATAAACTATTAACCATAACCATGCATTTGCTATTTTAGAAACATCGTTAGTAGAATCAGATATAATGATATTTAAATGGAACGTACTTGTTAAAATGACAATTGGAAAATTAGTTGTTACACTTCATTTAACAAAGAAATGAAAAAGAAAAAAAAGATGGTTTAATTAAGGGGAGATTGTTAAAACATAAAAAGTATATGCAGTCAATTAATATGAATTTATGGAAGTGATAAATAATTAATTATTCAAGGTTGAAAATTGATATATAAGGGATTTAATCACATCTAACAGGGTGGCTACAGACAGGGAAAACCACGAAAATTCAGGGAATTAACTTAAAATTACTGACAGGTCCGGGAATTTATAGACTGCAATAGATACAAATTGCAAATGCCAAGAGATGGTGTTTAACATGAGTTGTTTACTGTATTGGCGCAAATATTCCTACAAAGCTCTACTTTTTAGCAAGATATCTGTGAGCCCGTCTGAAGTCGGTACTGAACAAAGAAAGAGTGAGGGTAACTAACGAGTGCAGGCAGAACTGATGTGTGAGCGAAAGAGAAATAGGGATGGTTCTTGACCTTGATAATTTGATGACATCACTCATACGAACATAGGAGAATCTAGAACTAGATATGCAAGTCTTTGTCATACGCATGAGCAAGTAGTGGAATAACAACTCGTTTAATACATCCACGCATGCGCAAGTATTGAAAAATACATTATATTAATTCCAATTTTAAAACTACTATTCCTGGATTACCTAAAAGATAACGATTATTTTAGTTCAAAAGAGGACGTAAAAACTAATACAATTTAATTTTTTATTAAGATTTTTGTTAAAATGTTAATGTGACTGAAAAAACAGTTTGCCGAAGTGATGTTCCATTTCCTTCATTTCTAATCGTAACGACGCAGTTTTTAAAAGTGATAATGTTCCTTAGTTCATGCTGTGCTGCTTTAACTTCCATTTTCGCTAATTCTTCCACGTGGTTTTTATCTGAGACATTCAAATCAAACACTTTTATTTAAAAGTTATACCTTTTTTTTAGTTTTTAGGCGCGCGTGTGTACTGAAGACATAGATTTAAAATCCGGACAATGTCGAAATATAAAAAAAACATGTTTCAACGAATCGTGGTTATTAGATTCAAAGTTTGAGTGGGTTAGGCCAGCAAAAGATGATAACTACTCTGCCATGTGTAATTTGTGCCATACAAAGTTTACATTGAGCAACATGGGTAAACGTGCTCTGACAAGTCACGCTATAGGCAAAAAACATCAAGCTGCCACATTGAATAAAACGCAGAGTTATTCAATGACTGCTTTTTTAAAAGGAAATTCTTCCAATTCCACCATTACAACTTCTGTCCATGCAGTTGCTATGAATGTTATCTCGCCACTACTACTACCACCACCATCTTCAGAGTTGGCAAAAAATGAGGTAGGCCTACTTAAGTTTTATTTATTTGTGTATTTTCTGCTGGTGGAGGACAAATTATGTTTTATGCAAGCTAAAGGGAAATTAGAATTATATTCCATTCACGGTAGGAATTACTCTCTGAAAGGTCTTTTTTCCTACCAATATCCTACTATATAGTAGATTTATGGTAGGGAAAAAGGGCTCTCAAAAGTCAATTCCTACGGTGAATGGAATATATTATTAATCTTAAATAAAATGTTGGGTATAGTAAGTAGGTGGACTATTTGGATACAGCCATAGTTAAGTTATTTTCAATTACACCAATTTACCCAGGATTCTTTTACAATATTGTTACAAAATTAGATAAAATAAATAGGCAGGTTAGAATATAATATTTTTTTTCGTTTATAGGGTGTGACTGAGATCATGTCTACAGCTGTTGCTGTGAAGGAAACCGGAAGACTGAGAAACTTTCTTGTGAACGATTATGTGACAAAATCTGAAATTATTTGGTGCTTGAATTCTATAATGTCACATACTTCAATGCGCGCAGCTGAAAAAAGTGTTAATCTCTTTAAATTAATGTTTCCAGACAGTACAATTGCAAACAAAATACAATTAGGAAGGGCCAAAATTGGTTACACAATCTTATATGGTTTGGCCCCATACTTTCATGAAGACCTTGTAAAGATGTGCTTAGAGTGTCCAGAAATAGTGATTGGATTTGACGAGTCTCTAAACAAGGTTGCCCAAAAGGGTCAAATGGACATTATGGTACGCTTTTGGAATTTAAAAACAAATGAAGTCTCAACACGCTACTTCACATCGACCTTTCTCGGCCATGCGACAGCTGCTGACCTGTTAAAGGCTTTTTCAGATGCACTTCTAGAATTGAAAAATGTCAAGCTGTTACAGGTGTCAATGGATGGACCTAATGTCAATCAAAAGTTCATTCGAGAGCTAAAATCCACTACTGATCCAGATAGTCCTACAATGCTAGATATCGGAAGTTGTGGCCTCCATAGTCTCCATTGTGCTTTTAAAGCAGCAATAAATTCAACCAATTGGGGGCTTGTTGAATTTCTTCGGGCTCTGTATAATTTACTAAAAAATGTTCCTGCGCGTAGAGCAGATTATGTACATTATAGTGGCAGTGAACTCTATCCTAAAAAGTTCTGTGCAGTCAGGTGGTTGCAAAATATAGAAGTTGCTGAGCGAGCGGAAACTATTCTCCCCAATGTAGTCGCATATGTAAATGAATCCATTGCAGCAAAGAAAGCACCCAATTGTCGTAGCTTTCATATTATCTCAACGTCTGTGAAAGACAAGCTACTTGCACCTAAACTAGCTTTTTTTCAGTCCGTTGCAATCATGGTAGAACCATTCCTCATTCAATTTCAATCAGATGCTCCTCTTGCACCCTTCTTGTATGAGGCTTTAATTTCTCTTATGAAATCTCTAATGAAGAGATTTGTAAAAAGTGATAAGCTGGATTCTGCTAGGTCATTGCTTGAGTTAGGCATTTTCAACGAAACCAACCTTTTAAATGCAAAGTACGTGGATCTTGGATATGCAACCAGAGAGGCCATTAGAAAAACTAAAGGTGTATCAGAAAAGGAAATTCTGCTCTTTAGACAAGATTGTAAGACATGTCTACAGAAGCTATGTGCAAAGCTTCTTGAGCGTTCCCCTCTTAAATACAAACTAACCAAAGCCATATCGTTCTTGGACCCTGCAGTAGCTGTGCTCAAGTCAACACGTAGCGAGCGACTGAAGTCTACTTTGGAGATAGTGTTAGCAAATAATTGGATCACTGGTGTTGCAGCTGACCTTGTGGATCGCCAGTTCAATAGTGTGTGTAGCCAACCAGATTTTTTGGAAAAAATGAATGCTTTTTCAAAACAACATGATAGACTAGACACATTATGGATGAGTATTATTCCAAGTAATGATGACAACCAAAAGTTGGTATCATTTCTCAGATTAATTCTCATTCTTTCTCATGGGAATGCCAGTTTGGAAAGAGGTTTTTCGATAAATCGAGAATGTATTGTGGAAAATCTAAATGAAGCTTCTCTCATTGCACAAAGGCAGATTTATGATTCAGTTAAAGCAATTGGTGGGATAGAGAAGGTAGACATTACCAAGTCTTTGATACATTCTGTCCGCAATGCCCGTTCAAGATATAAGGATAGTTTAAAACAAAAAATGAAGGACAAGCAGAATGAAGAGAAACGAGAGGGAGATAGGAAACGGGCAGCGGTATTGCAAAAAGAACTCCAAGCTAAAAAACAGAAACTCTTGTCAGAGGCACAAAAACAAGCCAATATTTTACAAGAATAAATTGAATCTTTGAAGAAGAAATAGATGCAATTTCACAAATCTGTTTTTACAAATTAACTACTGTAAGTGCACACCTAATTAAAACTAATTTTATTTTTGGTGTTTTGTTAAACAATGATGACAAAAGTTCTAGCTAATGACTTTTTGTTTCATATTTGTTCTAATACAATATTTGCACAGTCACAAATAGTATCTAATACATTTAAAACTGAAAAACTTATTAAATTGTTTATTATGTTTATGCCTCATATTTTTTTAAAGTTAACCTAGGCCGAGGTAACCTATTTGATTAATGTAATAATCACCATTCATCTAGGTGAACTGGGGGAAAGTTATTTTCACATTCTCTATTTGCCTGTTTTTATACAATATTTGCAGTGTCACAAATAATATCTAAAACAATTTAAAACTAGAAAACTTATTAAATTGTTATGTTTAAGCTTAGAAGTTTTTTAAAGATAGGCGTTTGTGATTGATGTAATAAATGTAAAAATCGTTATTTATCTAGATGAAGTGAAGAAAAAGAAGTCAGGGAAATTTGGACAAATTTCTGGAAAACCTGGAAAAGTCAGGGAATTTTATAATAGAAGTTCTGTAGCCACCCTTTCTAAGTACATAAATTATTCACGTAAGTGTCGCTTAGAAATTGATCAAGAGCAACTTTAATTAAAAATCGAGAAAAACCAGTAGTTGAACAAGATTCTTAAAAAATGAAAGTATTAGAATTATATCGGAAATAAGAATTGTAAATAGTGACAAATTAGAGTTTTAACACAAATAACAATTAATAAATTATCAGTTTGGTATAATTTAGGAAAGTCAACAAAGGTAAAAATGCAGTATAAACAAATTTATTAATTAACTATAGATATGACAGTAATTATACATTTACCAAGATTCCATAAATTATTTTCTTAATAGTCACTTATAAACAGATCAAAAGCAATTTGAATTTAAAAGTAAGAAACCAATAGGTGAACAGGATTCAATTAAAGAAATGGAATTATTTTTAAAATTCTTTGAGAAATTATCAAAATAGAAGTTGTAAATAGTTAAACTCAACAGGAGTGTTGTTACATGTGATAAAATTACATGAAATCAATTTAATAAAATCTAAGAACAGTCAACAAGGGCAATTATGCATTTACAACAAATGATAAGAATAATCAATGTGATTAATAATAAGTTGGTATTGACTAAATTACAAGAATGAAATTTAATAAAATCTCGGAAGTAAATAAGAATTTATACACAATGTAAACATATTATTAAGGTGTAACTACATAAGAAACATGTTAAAATTGAAATTAAAATTTTAATTAAATATATTATTATCACCCCGTCTTACTACCCATTCGGGTTATACACACTTACGCTAATGTGTAATGGTAGGGTGATTGTGAGATGAAATGAAGGACCTACAGTTTAACGTGGAATCCGAACCACGGTGGAGGCCTGGCATTCCTCACATTCACAAGATGTCTTGTCAGAGTTGAAGGAAGGGTTTGGTAATCAGACAAATCTATACCGGGACCAAGGATTGAACCCCGGCCGCCAGCACAAAAGTCTGACACCTTACCCCTAGACCGCCAGGTCACCTTTATTAAATATAATAGAATGGATGTAATTAAGAAGTGTAAACGGTAAAATACTTGAAATGATACTTGAATGGTGTATTACAAAAGACGTTCCTTAACTGTGATTTAATTCCACTCCTTAAGACACTTGTACTGTCTCTAGGCTGATTGATTGACATGTTTTGGCGTTCATTACGCCATCCTCATTGTGGGGTTGAGTTGTTCCTGATTGTGAACTGTGATTTCACTGTGTTAATGATGGGAACAACAACTCAACCCCACCATGAGGACCTGAGGATGGCGTAATGAACGCCAAAACATGTTGTCAATCAACATTAACATGTTTCTTATGTAGTTACCCTTTAATCATATGTTTACATTGTGTATCAATACTTGTTATTTACTTCCTAGATTTTATTAAATTATCATTTGTTGTAAATGCATAATTGCCCTTGTTGATTGTTCATAGATTTTATTAAATTGTTGGGTGACCTGGCGGTCTAGGGTTAAGGTGTCGAACTTCTGTGCTGGGGGTCGGGGCTCAATCCCTGGTCCCGGCACAGATTTATCTGATTACCAAAACCTTCCTTCGCCTCTGACAAGACGTGTATTAATCACAATTTGTGAATGTGGGGAATGCCAGGCCTCAACTGTGGTTCGGATTCCACGTTAAACTGTAGGTCCTCCATTTCATCTCACAATCACTCTACCATTACACATTAGCATAAGTGTGTATAACCCGAACAGGTAGTAAGATGTGGTGATAATAATAATAACAGGGTGGCTACAGACAGGGAAAACCGGGAATAGTCAGGGAATTTTGCTAGGTCAGGGGAAACCGGGAAAAGTCAGGGAATTAACTTAAAATTACAGACAGGTCAGGGAATTTATAGACTGCAATAGATACAAAATGCAAGTGCCAAGATATGGTGTTCTAACATCAGTTGTTTACTGTATTGGCGCAAATATTCCTACAAAGCTCTATTTTGTAGCAAGCTATCTAGTGAGCCCGTCTAATAACAGACTGAAGTCGGAACTGAACAAAGAAAGAGTGAGTGTAACTAGCGAGTGCAGGCAGAACTGATGTGTGAGCGAGAGAGAAGTAGGGATGGTTCTTGACCTTGATAATTTGATGACGTCACTCATACGAACATAGGAGAATCTAGAACTAGATATTCGAGTCTTTGTCATACGCATGAGCAAGTACTGGAATAGCAACTCGTTTAATACATCTTACGCATGCGCAAGTATTGAAAAATACATTATATTAATTACAATTTTAAAACTACTATTCCTGGATTACCTAACAGATAACGATTATTTTAGTTCAAAAGAAGACGTAAAAACTAATACAATTTAATTTAATTCTTACTAGATTTTTGTTAAAATGTTAACGTGACTGAAAAAACAGTTTGCCGAAGTGATGTTCCATTTCCTTCATTTCTAATCGTAACGACTCAGTTTTTAAAAGTGATAATGTTCCTTAGTTCATGCTGTGCTGTCTTAACTTCCATTTTCGCTAATATTTCCACGTGGTTTTTAACTGAGACATTCAAATCAAACCCTTTGATTTAAAAGTTTTACCTTTTTTCAGTTTTTAGGCGCGTGTGTGTACTGAAGATATAGATTTAAAATCCGGACAATGTCGAAATATAAAAAAACATGTTTCAATGAATCGTGGTTATTAGATTCGAAGTTTGAGTGGGTTAGGCCAGCAAAAGATGATAACTACTCCGCCATGTGTAATTTATGCAATACAAAGTTCACATTAAGTAACATGGGTAAACGTGCTCTGACAAGTCACGCTATAGGCAAAAAACATCAAGCTGCCACTTTGAATAAAACGCAGAGTTATTCAATGACTGCTTTTTTAAAAGGAAATTCTTCCAATTCCACCATTACAACTTCTGTCCAGTCAGTTGCTGTTAATGTCATCTCGCCATTACTACTACCACCATCTTCAGAGTCAGCAAAAAATGAGGTAGGCCTACTTAAGTTTTATTTATTTGTGTATTTTCTGCTGGTGGAGGACAAATTATGTTTTATGCAAGCTAAAGGGAAATTAGAATTATTATTAATCTTAAATAAAATGTTGGGTATAGTAAATAGGTGGACTATTTGGATACAGCCATAGTTAAGTTATTTTCAATTAAACCAATTTACCCAGGCTTCTTCTACAATATTGTTACAAAATTAGATAAAATAAATAGGCAGGTTAGTATATAATTTTTTTTTCGCTTTATAGGGTGTGACTGAGATCGTGTCTACAGCTGTTGCTGTGAAGGAAGCCGGAAGACTGAGAAACTTTCTTGTGAACGATGATGTGACAAAATCTGAAATTATTTGGTGCTTGAATTCTATAATGTCACATACTTCAATGCGGGCAGCTGAAAAAAGTGTTAATCTCTTTAAATTAATGTTTCCAGACAGTACAATTGCAAACAAAATACAATTAGGAAGGGCTAAAATTGGTTACACAATCTTGTATGGTTTGGCCCCATACTTTCATGAAGACCTTGTAAAGATGTGCTTAGAGTGTCCAGAAATAGTGATTGGATTTGACGAGTCTCTAAACAAGGTTGCCCAAAAGGGTCAAATGGACATTATGGTACGCTTTTGGAATTTAAAAACAAATGAAGTCTCAACACGCTACTTCACATCGACCTTTCTCGGCCATGCGACAGCTGCTGACCTGTTAAAGGCTTTTTCAGATGCACTTCTAGAATTGAAAAATGTCAAGCTGTTACAGGTGTCAATGGATGGACCTAATGTCAATCAAAAGTTCATTCGAGAGCTAAAATCCACTACTGATCCAGATAGTCCTACAATGCTAGATATCGGAAGTTGTGGCCTCCATAGTCTCCATTGTGCTTTTAAAGCAGCAATAAATTCAACCAATTGGGGGCTTGTTGAATTTCTTCGGGCTCTGTATAATTTACTAAAAAATGTTCCTGCGCGTAGAGCAGATTATGTACATTATAGTGGCAGTGAACTCTATCCTAAAAAGTTCTGTGCAGTCAGGTGGTTGCAAAATATAGAAGTTGCTGAGCGAGCGGAAACTATTCTCCCCAATGTAGTCGCATATGTAAATGAATCCATTGCAGCAAAGAAAGCACCCAATTGTCGTAGCTTTCATATTATCTCAACGTCTGTGAAAGACAAGCTACTTGCACCTAAACTAGCTTTTTTTCAGTCCGTTGCAATCATGGTAGAACCATTCCTCATTCAATTTCAATCAGATGCTCCTCTTGCACCCTTCTTGTATGAGGCTTTAATTTCTCTTATGAAATCTCTAATGAAGAGATTTGTAAAAAGTGATAAGCTGGATTCTGCTAGGTCATTGCTTGAGTTAGGCATTTTCAACGAAACCAACCTTTTAAATGCAAAGTACGTGGATCTTGGATATGCAACCAGAGAGGCCATTAGAAAAACTAAAGGTGTATCAGAAAAGGAAATTCTGCTCTTTAGACAAGATTGTAAGACATGTCTACAGAAGCTATGTGCAAAGCTTCTTGAGCGTTCCCCTCTTAAATACAAACTAACCAAAGCCATATCGTTCTTGGACCCTGCAGTAGCTGTGCTCAAGTCAACACGTAGCGAGCGACTGAAGTCTACTTTGGAGATAGTGTTAGCAAATAATTGGATCACTGGTGTTGCAGCTGACCTTGTGGATCGCCAGTTCAATAGTGTGTGTAGCCAACCAGATTTTTTGGAAAAAATGAATGCTTTTTCAAAACAACATGATAGACTAGACACATTATGGATGAGTATTATTCCAAGTAATGATGACAACCAAAAGTTGGTATCATTTCTCAGATTAATTCTCATTCTTTCTCATGGGAATGCCAGTTTGGAAAGAGGTTTTTCGATAAATCGAGAATGTATTGTGGAAAATCTAAATGAAGCTTCTCTCATTGCACAAAGGCAGATTTATGATTCAGTTAAAGCAATTGGTGGGATAGAGAAGGTAGACATTACCAAGTCTTTGATACATTCTGTCCGCAATGCCCGTTCAAGATATAAGGATAGTTTAGAACAAAAAATGAAGGACAAGCAGAATGGAGAGAAACAAGAGGGAGATCGGAAACGGGCAGCGGTATTGCAAAAAGAACTCCAAGCTAAAAAACAGAAAATTTTGTCAGAGGCACAAAAACAAGCCGATATTTTACAAGAAGAAATAGAATCTTTGAAGAAGAAATAGATGCAATTTCACAAATCTGTTAGTTTTTACAAATTATCTACTGTAAGTGCACACTTAATTAAAAATTATTTTATTTTTTGTGTTTTGTTAAACAATGGTGACAAAGTTCTAGCTAATGACTTTCTGTTTTGTATTTGTTTGTTCTAATACAATATTTGCACAGCGTCACAAATAGTATCTAATACATTTAAAACTGAAAAACTTATTAAATTGTTTATTATGTTTATGCCTCATATTTTTTAAAGATAACCTAGGCCGAGGTAGCCTATTTGATTAATGTAATAATCACCATTCATCGAGGTGAACTGGGGGAAAGTTATTTTCACATTCTCTATTTGCCTGTTTTTATACAATATTTGCACAGCGTCACAAATAATATCTAAAACATTTAAAACTAAAAAACTTATTAAATTGTTATGTTTAAGCTTATATTTTTTTTAAATATAGGCATTTGTGATTGATGTAATAAATGTAAAAATCGCCATTTATCTATATGAAGTGGGGGAAAAAAAAAGTCAGGGAAATTTGGACAAAAATTTCTGGAAAACCTGGAAAAGTCAGGGAATTTTATAATAGAAGTTCTGTAGCCACCCTGAATAATAATAATAAAAAAATTGAGCTCATGTAAATATCACATCTAACAACACTCCTGTTCATTTTAACTATTTACAACTTCTATTTTGATCATTTCTAATTAAAAATAATTTCATTTCCTTCTTTTAAATTCAAATTGCTCTTGATCAATTTCTAAGTGACACTAGGTTAATACTTTATGTACTTACATGTGATTAAATTCTTGATATGTCAATTTTTAACCTTGAATAATTAATTATTACTTCCATCAATTCATATTCTTAATTGACTGCATGTACTTTTTATGTTTTAATTAACTCCTCTTTATTAAACCTCCCCTTGTTTTCTTTTTCATTTCTTTATGTTAATTTTGACTGAAGTGTAACAACTAATTAACCAAGTACGTTCCTTATAATTCTCATTCTTACTTCTCCTTACTACAATTAAAATGAATTTAATAATAAAATCAGATAATAGTATTGTATGACCCAAACTCTTAAGAAAAAATATGGAAACAGAAATTATAATTTCACACTTAATTTATTAAAATGGTTTCTTTTGGCTGTCTAATTTTTAACTCTGATGTCAATCACAAGATTTTATATATTTAATATTTTTGTATTGTGGTTGCAGACATTCACATTTTTGAATGCAAAATGTGAGTCCTCCCATCTAATGAAGAGGAATCCTCGCAAGGTGACATGGACAGTTCTTTACAGGTGGGTTACATTTAAATTTAAAAATACTATGTTTCATCTTTGAGATTCATTCGTCCATTTTAGTTAAATTAAACACAACCTCATAGCATATTCACAATCATAAACTTTATAGCCATGTGTTTCGGTGGCCGTGTGGTCTTGCTTCAGTGACTGCATGGTCTAACATGCTACTCTTGTACAAAAGCGAATAACCCAAACTGGTAGTAAGATGCACCACGGTAAAAGATTTAAAAAAATATTTAGCCTACTTTTATTTGGGTGTTTCAGATTTATTTAGTAAGTAATAACACTAAATAAATATAAACTATTCAATAAATAATTGGTTTTGTTTCTTTAAAGGCCTAACCCAAATATCCTTTCAGGTTGGTTACCTTAAATGAATAAACTTTTTTTTTAGTTTTTTCCACGGTTTTCATAAAAAGGCCATTATTACGTTTATTTTTCACCATACAAAAGACTTTTCTTATGTGAAATGTTACACACCATAAATGTATTTTTATTAACTAGCTCGAGGATAAGAAACTTCAATTTTTATGTTTTCCGAAACTAGTTTTAGACCACGCTTTTTAAAATAAAAATTTGTAAATTGAAATTTAGTATTCTTTAATGCTGTACCTATTTTATAAAGCTGAGATTTTACCATACACATTCTTAAAGTTCCCTTAAAATCAACACAATTCAACAGTTTATTGATACTAATTCATCTATAAATATTAAATATTAGTATTCATACGATTTATAGATGTGTATGCTTAAGATAAAAAAAATATTCAGACCTAAATATGGAATGTTTTACTGAATAACTTGATTTCCGTATGACATAAAAATATGTACTTAAGATTCCAAGTTGGCTCACAAGATCAAAACTTTGTAAGGAAGTGTAGCTCAGTTGACAAGAACGGGTGATAGCCCACCTCCACAGTTTGCTCAACTAACAGTGGTTACTCCATGTGTATTTTCACAGAAACCCAAGTAATATGCAGTCTATCCAAAATTTCTGCTGGAACGATCATTCATAAGCTGTCGCTTGAAATAGTTGGCCTCATATCTTAGTGATATTGATCTTTATATCACTGCCAAGGATTTGTCATTGTTGAAAAATGTTGTAGTAATTTTTAGATTTGTGTTTTATTTGTGATCACTGTGAACTGTGGAAAAAAAAAAATTATATATATATATTTATAAATAAATAAAATTATTAAAAGAA
The DNA here is from genome assembly GCA_902151425.1 of Timema shepardi. Classification (NCBI taxonomy): domain Eukaryota; kingdom Metazoa; phylum Arthropoda; class Insecta; order Phasmatodea; family Timematidae; genus Timema; species Timema shepardi. Next base: position 25,703 of record CABFVX010006027.1, read on the forward strand.
TAAACAATGGTTCCTTCCATCACAACCTTGGAAAACGTCAAGCTTCGAAACCAAGAATGAGCATAATGTAATATATAGGCAGATAGGACTTAATGTTTATTTTTATATTCTAGGGGTTTTCCAGAATAAATAATTAACATAAATATACAATCTAATAAACAATAAATGGCTGTAAGTGGTATCTTCGGTGACCTGTCGGTCTAGGGGTAAGGTGTCAGACTTCTATGCTGGCGGCTGGGGCTCAATCCTCGGTCCCGGCACAGATTTATCTGATTTCCAAACCCTTCCTTCACCTCTGACAAGACATCTTGTGAATGTGGGGAATGCCAGGCCTCCACCGTGGTTCAGATTCCACGTTAAACTGTAGGTCCTCCATTTCATCTCACAATCACCCTACCATTACACATTAGCTTAAGTGCGTATAACCCAAACGGGTAGTAAGACGCAGTGCTAACAATAATAATAATATTATTATATAGTAGGATATTGGTAGGAAAATAGACCTTTCAAAGACTAATTCCTAACGTAAATGGAGTATAGTTATTTTTCAATATTACTTTCTTATTTCTACAAATGTTTGATTAAAAATAATAGGGGTGTGCGAAGGCCACTTTTTAAATGCGAAGCGAATCTTGAAACTGGCAAGAAAAGCCTAAGCTACCTAGGATTTTTGTTGTCATTAACAAGGGCCAGTAAAATTTCCTCATTTGTTACCTAAGTACTATATTAATAATTAATGCACACATGCTTACTGATAAGCTTAGTATAACATATCAATTAAGTTTTAATTTTTACTTACTTCATGGAGTTTATATAATATTATTTTGCAAACTTTACATATTAATTTCTTTGATAATAATTATAAATTAAATTCCGTATCAGCCATTTTGAATAATAAAGAAAATGTAAATAAGCTATGAAAAACTTCTGTGTCAAAATGCACTTTTAAATTTGTCACAGATAATTCCAAAGAGATAGGATACTAAGGACCAAACATTAGACACGAGCAGTTATGATAGCACAACCAAAGCGCTTTTTCTGCTTCAGAACAATGACCATGATGTTATTTCTTTATAGGTATTTTTATTTTTTACAAAATGATGTTGGCAATAGTGAATATAATATATTAACATTTACTTAACTGTTTTTGATCAATGCTTATGTTAGTTAAATTACTAGCATAATTGTTAAAATGATCAACTATTGAAAAATGTAATATTTAGTTGGATAAATTTAAATCGTTTGATAGTTTATCGAAGTTTTATCCTTCCTTCGATATTTTTCAAATATACGAAGGTTATTGTAGATGTTAAAGCCAAAGGAGGTTTGACCTTCGGCTTTGACTTTTCGAAGCTTCGCACACCATTATCATTTAAAAATATACTAATTTAACATAAAGTGCCTCAATATTATTCAAACTGGAATGGGCTACCGTGAAGTTGGCCCCGCTCTCCCCAATGTAAACATACTATTTGTGGACTTAACAAAAAAAATTGTATAACCTAGAACAAACAATTGCAATAAAAAACAAGAACTTTTAAAAGTGTTGGGGAAGGGGTGCCCATGAAGTTAGCCCCTCACGAGTAAACAAAGTGTTACAAGTTCATGTCTCATTTGTGCAAGAACAAAGGCAGAACAAATAAAATATTTTGCAGAACTATCAAAACCATAAAAATGTCAATTTTCCACACAAAAAAAAGGGCGCTACCGTGAAGCTGCCACCTCCCCTCCCCCCAAATATAAACATACCATTTGTGGGTTTATCAAATTAGAACAAACGAAAAATTTTGCGGAACAAACGATTGCAATCATAAAAACTTGAACTTTTCAGAATGAATGAACCAACCACAGATGTAATTGATGGATATGTAATTGAAGAAAACTCTACTGAAGAATGTATTTAACTTTTTTCAAGCTAATCAACACATCCTAGCCCTTGCTACTCTAATGCTTCACTACTGATCAGCCAACAAAATTTTCAAGACCATAAGTCCAAACATTTGACTCGCAGAGTATTAGCTTAAGTCATGTATCCATGCGAAGCTCGAGAGTTGCCAGTGGTAGTAATGCCCTTAATAGACTTGTCATAAAGTGATGAACCTTAATGTTTAAGCTACATATTTTACCAGCATAGATTTATGATCAACATTGGTTGGGTGGGAACGTTTTTAAATTGTAGTGGCAACACTGCTTCCAGGTAGAGCACAGTAATTTCACTTTACAAATAATTAAATCCCATCCAAAGCTCTTGTTTTATTGTGTTTGCTTATTAGATTCTACATTTTTAAATGGTTTTGGTCTATTGTTTTAAATATGGTATGGTAGTTCAAGTTTATTAGCAACTAGGTGTGATTAAACAATTTAGGTCATAATAGATGTGAAACAAACTGTCAAGTTAAGCACTGTCCAATAAGCCTTTATTTGTTTATGAAAGTGTTACAAATAGGTGTGTGCGCAGGAATGCACACATGTGATATTTTAAGCAAAAACAAACTAGAACTTATATATGATTGTGAAATGTACATGTATGTTTAGAAATAGTTCAAAAGCCTAGTTAAAACACTTAATTTTATAAATTTGATGTTTAAGTCAAAACTACAAAATTATACGAGAAGATAATGTAAAAAAAAATGAGAGTAACAGCACAGATTTAGGAAACAGAGGTCTACAATGGAGTTGATCTTTGCTAAATACAACACTTATAAATAATATATGAATTTGGCGAAAATGTGGTAATGGTATATATGGGTATAGAGAAGGCATATGAAAGTGGGGATAGAAATAAAAAAATTAAAGTGATAGAGGGGCCAGAAGTGGAAAGAGAAGTTGTAATGAGTGAAAAGCATGTATGAGGATAACAGGAGTTGTGTTAAGATAGAGTGGGTCCAAATATAATTGCAGTGAAGCAGGGGAGTGCCCTCTCACCACATAGATTTGTAATGGCAATGAAAATGATCATGAGCAAAGTGGCAGGAAAACTTGGTGAGAAAAGAATGAAAGGCATGGTATTTGCTGAAGAGTTATTGGAATAGCTACAGGAATAGAATGAGGAAGGGAAAACGTATGGAATTAAATTTAGCATGGCGAAGTGTAAAGTGATTGTGAGGAAAGGACTTGTAAAGCTATAAAGTTGGTTGGAGTAGGGTTGAGAAAATTACAGAACGTAAAATATTTTGGAAGTGTGATGTGAAAGCAGAGAGGATCTAATAAGAAGAGGACAGCAGCGAGAGTTGTTCTATAGGTGTGTAAAAGACCTGCAATGGAGAAAAGAAGTGTTGCATAGGGTGGTTTTATTTTACCAACTGTCACACATACAGCATAAACATGGACATTGAATCTCATACCATTTTTATAAAGTCAAAATAGGGATGACGCAAGAAATTCTAAATCATATATGTAAATTTCACATTTCTATCTAAATTCTCTTTTGTTTTTGCCTAAAATATCATACATACCAATTGACTTATTTTAAAGTATCTTATAATTGTATGAGCAACATATTATTTGACATGGTTAATGAAGCATGCAATGAGAATGGAAGTAAGAGGATGCCAAAGAAAATTATGGAAATGAAGTAAATAGGAAAAAAACTGCAAAGGAGGCCAAGAAAGCGATGGGGAGAAGAATGGTAGAAGGAAAAAGGAAGATGGTGGTATTTTACTAAACTCACCCGGCCACAGACTGGAAACAGTTGATGAATGAGTTTAAATATTTAGGAACAATTTTAACTATCAAAAACGATAGTAGAATGGAAATTATAAAAAGAATACAGTAGAATGGAAATTATAAAAAGAATACAGTCTGGTCAATTCATGCTATTACTCTGTCAGTAAGTTGTTAACATCTTGCCTGCTGTCAAGCAATATAAAACTCAGAATATACAAAACCATAGTTTTACACGCTGTTCTCTATGGTTGTGAAATGTAATTTTTTACCCTCCACATTGAAAATAAATTTAAGGTGTTTAGGAAAATGAAGATAATGGGGAGTGGTGAAAGTTAAGTGATGATGAGTTAAATATCTTGTAATCATGACATAACATTGTTAGGATAGACAAGGCTTGTAGATTATAGTGGGCAGGGTATGCAGAATGATTGGAAGAATCTAGAACCATGTTCAGGGTATTGACTTGGTAAACCAATGGGAAGAGACATCATTAGGAAGATCTTGGCGCAGCTCTTTGGGATGACATTATAACTGACCTGAAAGAGAAAGGGTGTAATGAGATGGACTTGGAACTAGTACAAGATAGGAATCGCAGGTGCACTTTTATAAGAGCAAGTTATGAACTTTTGAGTTCCTAGCGGCCACCCATAAACCACCTGCTTTGAGGAGAGTAAAAGGGGCAGCTCTAATATTTACATGTTGTTACATGGCTGGAGAAGGCGGGGGTAAAAAGGTAAGAAAAAAGCATTATGTGGCTTATGGATGACCCCTAATTAGGAATGTGGTACCGAAAGAAAAGTATTGAAACAGTAAGTATCGGTATTGAAACACACAAATTTTTCTGCTTCGTCTGCTTGGGTTGACTACAAAAGCTTCTTTTGTCTAACTCATGATGACCGTGCTCATTGATAATGTACAAACTCCTATATGCTAATGCCCCGAATTGGATGCTAATTGTAATGTACTACGTAATACTGCCGTTAATTGTTACCTCCGCCTGATTTAAAGCTGTATGCGTGGATACTAGTATGTATATACTAAACTTCCGTATATTTCAAAGTATAGTTAAATTTATTGTACATGATAGACATCAAATGGACAGTATGTCCATGTATATTTCATTCACCGTAGGAATTGACTTCTGAAAGGCCTTTTTCACTACCATAAATCTATATATTAGGATATTGGTAGGGAAAAAGACCTTTTAGAGAGTAATTCCTACCGTGAATGGAATATATTCAAACATTATAACCCTCCTAAGCACGCCTACTTCACTATACGTCAAGCAGGAAAACCGTTTGAAGAAGAATGATGCGTCTACAAAACTAGCGTCTTCTTGAGCCGAGGAGTGTGAACCCCGTAGTTCACACTCTCGAACCCAGACTACTCTTTGCTTTCTTTCCATCGACCAATGGGGTTAGTTTTTATGAGCGTGCATATTAAGAAAACAGACGCGTTACCCTGCACCTGCTATTAAATTACTGCGTAATACAACCCAGAAACAAAACCATGCTTCTGACACGTGCAGCTAAACGAAAGAAAAAAGAAACATGGCTGTAGTCTAGAAAAGATGAGTTTACTTTATATTAACTGAAAAGAAGAAATATTAATATATTTACTTTAAAATATGATCTCAAATATTAATAAAGACATGGAAAAATTGATATCATTACAAAATGAGTGAGAATTTAGAACCAGTGTCATTTGTTCTTCCCCCAAAGTCCACCCTAGTAAACATACAATCCTAACATTAGTGAAGATAACAAAAAAGTTGTTTCTTCCGATACCGGAAGGTGAGTACAAATATTAGTGAAAGTATAAATACTTTTTCACATCCCTACCCCTAATGCCTGGAGTAAGTATAATGTTATGTATAGCTCGGTGTATGGATGTTGAAGCGAAGGGAGTATACAAGGATAGGGATGTGTGGAGAAAGTTAGTGAGGTGGCTTAAGCACAGAGTAGTTATATTTTGAGCTATATGCACAGATCCTTGCCCACTTCGCAAGGGAATGGGGTGATTAGGTATGTATGCAAGTATGTTTGCTTGAGGATAAATGCCAAACCCTTTATAAAAAACTACCCTCGGCACACCCATCCTGGATATGAACCTCATTCCTATCGGGGGTCCATTCATTGTGAGAGTGACACCTTAAACTATTCAACCACCAAAGAGTGTATTGAATAGCTTTATCTCAAATATCTTATATGTGTGGAATATAATAAAGCCATTTTAATTTGGTAGCAAGTTGCACTCTTGTGTCAGTCCAGTCTATGGCCTGGTTTAATTTGAATACTCGCAACAGAAATACAAGTTGTGGCCAGCCAACCTATTCCCTGGACCTTGCCTTTCCTAAAGGTCCGGTTCATTATGGCTGATTCATTTGTTTAGCTTTAGTATACTCAAACAATTATTTTCTTTTAAGAATAATTGTCTTAGGCTTAAACCAAACTTTGTAAATGGCAATATTGCATATAATCTTAAAGTTTTAATATTTTCTATTATAGGCGCAAACACAAGAAGGGTCAGGAGGAAGAGCAAGCCAAGAAGCGAACGCGTCGCACCCAGAAGTTCCAGCGTGCTATTGTGGGTGCATCACTCACTGATATCATGGCCAAAAGGAACATGAAACCTGAAGTCAGGAAGGCGCAAAGAGAGCAGGCTATAAGGTAAACTCACTCGACAGATATAATGGTTCAAGTTTCATTACTTGGCAACATATTATTTCCTCTGGAATGATTGCCATTTTAGGTGTATCATCATATAATTGTTCTAAGGGTGCCAGGTACTATATTAGCTAGCTTTCTCCCCCTCCATGCCACACTATTAATGAATATTTAGTTTTCCGTTACTTCTCTCCAGTTCTTGTTTCTTATTGCCACATCAATGATGATTATGTTGGTCTACCTCTTGGTATCTTAGTAGGGTTGTTATAATCCCTCCACCCCCTCCAAAGAAAATCTGGATTTTAACCCAAAAAAACCCACTTAATATATTTTGCATACAAAAGAATTGTTTGATAAATTTTTGGAAAATATTTAGTCATTCTGTTGAAAACGCTTTGGTTCAAACCCAATGGTGTCCATACAAGTTTTGAAATTACAGGTTTTATACAATGGACTAAGCTATAAAATATGTTTTAATTGGTTGAACAAAGTAATATGTTCATCTAGCAACTCACTTGGGATAATATAATTTTAAGGTACTAACACTATATTAATGTTAGCCCTTAGAAATAATGCTTCGACAAAAAAGCATATGAGATAACAAAAGTTAGTTTTTATCTTTAACTTTTAGTAAAGAAAGCAACCAATCAATTTTGCAGCTGGCTAGTCAGTAATTTGATGCATGGTCTCCTTTTTATTCCTTCTACATATTTTTTTTGACTTGCTAGCTTATACAGTATTGTCGCCAATAATTACATTGTTGCATTAATGTTTTCCTTTATTATATCTCTTATTACTCCTTTCATAATTCTATTAAAATTAAAATGTTTTTCTGGATCCCAAGTAATTAATATTCCCTCTCTGTTTAATCTTGTTCTGTTGTCTTTGTTCCCTGGTATATACGTGTATCTAAAACATTGCATCAAACTTTGTCAGGCTATTCCTTGGGTGAAAATAGAATAATTCACATCAGCAACCTAGGGTCCATCTTAAGTATTAAGGGTGGTATTCACCCCTAAAGATAGAGCTAAAAAGGACTGTTGTGTGAAATATTATGAGAACTGCTTAGGGTATTACAACGAATCTTTGTATACTACTCATTGAAACCTTGATAATTAATAAACTAAATGTGCTATTACCGTTACCCACCCCCATCTTGTAAAAAAGGAGGGGCTGTAAGACAGTAAGTATTACTAATTTTGACTTAAGATTACAAAACGTGAAGTAAAAATTAACAAAAAAGGTGTGTCTTGGAGAAACTGTCTAGCTTTACCCGTTTCCAAGATAATCATGCATGTTTGATTTCAAAGACAAGTGTTAATTTTTGTCAGGTAGGGAGCCTATATGGCTGTTTCGTGGCCACTACGCTCTCCTTACCTTAATACGTTAGACTTTTTCTGTGGGGTTTTTTCAAAGCTTTGGTGTACGAGACAGCCATTGAATCCGAGGAAGACCTGTTAGCCAGGATGTGATAAGGTTACGCAAGTCATTGATACGCCACCTCAATTATTGCAATGATGTTAGGGGCCGCCATTTTGAACACTTGCTATGAATCTGATTTTGAAGCTAGGAACTAAAACATACAAGAACTACAATTAGTATTTCTTAATATAGCTTTCAATACTCCAGTGAGTGTAATGATTAAAATCCCACCCAAGTGTGAACTGTGTAAGCATAACTTACTAATAATGTGATAAAAAGAAACACATCGTTGCTTATGAAGAAAGAAAAGTATCTGAGTTTCTCCATCATTACACACAAACCAGCCTTGTTTATCAAATGTATGTGATACATAGTCACACTGCGATTCTGGTTGCCTACTTGGCAGGCATTTACACTTGTCCCTGAGCTCAAACTTGTATGATTATCTCGAAAACGGAGAAAGCTAGACAGTTTCTCCAAGACACCTTTTTTTGTTAATTTCTAATCCTTGTTTTGTAATCTTAAGTCAAAACTAGTAATACTTACTCTGACATATTTTATTGCAGAAAAAGGTGTTACAACCCCCACCCCCTACCCCTTTTTTTACATGATGAGAATCCTCGGTCCCGGCATAGATTTATCTGATTACCAAACCCTTCCCTCACCTCTGACAAGACATCTTATGAATGTGGGGAATGCCAGGCCTCCACTGTGGTTCGGATTCCACGTTAAACTGTAGGTCCTCTATTTCATCTCACAATCACCCTACCATTACACACTAGCGTAAGTGCGTATAACCCGAACGGGTAGTAAGACGTGGTGCTAATAATAATAATAATAATACATGATGAGGGTGTGTAACGGTAACAGCACATTTAGTTTATTAATTATCAAGGTTTCAATAAGTAGTATACAAAGATTTGTTGTAATACATTAATAATAATAATAATAATATTTAGCACTGTGTCTTACTACCCGTTCGGGTTATACGCTTTAAGTACTAATTACTCTAATGGATTAGGAATTGGGAAGGTTGAATTAAAGGAAGTGAACCCGCATTTGCGTGGAGGGAGAGTGGAAAACCATTTTGGAAAAACCACCCCCCAGTTCACCCGACCGAGATTCGAACCTCGATCTCCCCGTCCTCGGCAGTTGAGCTCAATACGACAAGCGCGTTAGCCAACTACGCCATAATACCTGAATAAGTTTTCATAATATTTCACACAATAGTCCTTTTTAGGGGTGAATATTGCCCTTAATATTTAAGATGGACCCTAGGTTACTGATGTGAATTATTCTATTTTCACCCAAGGAATAGCCTGCCAAAGTTTGATGCAATGTTTTAGATACATGTTGTATACATTGCAAATTAATGTTCACATGAAGTAATAGAATTGCATTTTGGGATACTAACTTGATTTGTAAAATTAGAATGAAATGTTTCAAACAATTGTGCAACAACAAAATTCTAAGTGATTTTAGTGCATAAAGTTGTATAAATAAACACACAAAAAATTCAAATCATAAAACAATCAACAAAAACTATTCCAACTTTGTTTCTGCATTGTATTGAAAAGGCACAACTTTATAATATGAATAGCTGTACTGATAATGGAAAAATAGTCATAGTAACTAAAGGTTAAAATACTTCCTATAATACATTCAGTTGAGTGTTAAATTAATGGTCTGGGGACTGCATGTTTGGTTCTTCCTTTGATCCATGTTGGGGTCTGAACCACTAATACGATGTATTAAAGATATACTTCAAAATTTGAAGATTTTTTAAAAATTATTCTAGTCATGAATCTTGAATATCCTTAAGGATTCCCATCCATAGTTTTTTATGTTTAGATAAGAATAACATGGAAGCTATAGATCCAAGTCTGCAATTAGTAATAAAATATAGCCAAATAATAGTTTAAAGTAAGAAATTCCATTCACTACTGGAGTTTTGGTAACCAACACTGATTGATTTGGTAGCGAGTTGCACTCTGTGTCAGTCCAATCTATGGCCTGGTTCAATTTGAATACTCGCAACAGAAACACAGGTTGTGGCCAGCCAACCTATTCCCTGGACCTTGCTTTTCCTGGAGGTCCGGTTTATTATGGCTGAAACATTGGCTAGAATTCGACCTCGGTGATGAGATAAAGTGCTTGCCTCAAAACCCGATGTTTGTGTGATCAAACCCAGCTAGGGTCATTGGATTTTTCTTTAGTGATAAAAATCTGTAGCGTAACTTCCTTCAGAGGGTAGGTAAAGCCGTTGGTCTTGTGTCGGTTGTAGCATGTAAAAGAACCTTAAAGGTATGGGAAAATATACCTTTCCCAGCAAAATTAGTAAACCCTTTTTTTCTCTCATAAAAATTCTCGTTTGCTGGTATAATCATAAAGTTTAGAAAGTCAACCTTAAATAGTTAGTTTACTCCCCCCTTTTCTCAGTTTTGCTTTTGGCTTCCAGGGAAAATCATAGAAAAAGGTTCTTTACATTGAAAATACTAAAATATCCAAAAAATTACTCAAAAAAATGCCTTAAAATGACCGAAAAACCTTAAAATATATCATATCACAGAAATATGCCCTAACAAATCTACTTACATCAGCTTAGTATCTGATGAAACAATTAGTATACAATTGAACAACATTATAGGTTTACCAAAAAAATTATGCAAAACCATAAAAATCTTAGCCTAAGTAATTAGGATTGTCATTTTTTCGAATCTGAATAATGGACATTTGCCAAGAGTGCAGCCAGAACATGTGTGATTTTCTATTTGTTGTATACTTTTCTACTCATAAAGTTTATTGAACATTCATAATATTAATATAAAAAATGCTATGGGGGCTTCAGCATGTATTTTTTCTAGTGCAAGGGCTTCTTTGCACTAATATATTTGGAAACCTCTGACTTGGAGGGAGGTTAGAGAGAGTTGGGGGTCAAATCTGAGGCTTTTGAGCTTGAACTTGTAGGCAGTGTTGCCAATATTGTAATAAATAATGTTAACTACTTTGGAAAAGTAATTTAAGTAAAAAATATCTTCAATTACATTTTTTTTTAAATACGTTATTTCCTTATTGTACCACAGCCCTTCATCCCTCTGCCGCCCCCCCCCCCTTCCCCCCTTTGAGAACCACTGATATACAATGTTAGGTTAGTATTCATGTCAAACCTAATTTAATAATCTTTATTAAATCACCCTATATTACAAGAATGTTGGAGTTATTAACGCATAGTAGAAGAAAAAGCATGGAATTTTGCACCTGTGGCGAATAAATGTGTTTTCTATAATAGGTACGTGTTAAGTCACCTCTGTTTCTGTACAACAATGTAATCACAAGACGCCCAGCAGAAAAGGGTTAACTTTCAAGTCGCTCATACTCAATCTGGCACTTTTGTCGCTTAATGTCGCCTGAAACCAAATGCAGAAGACAACATTTTTAATGCTATCATTGGACTTGAATAATTTGTGCGTCCAGATAAGAAACTACAAGACAAGATCACTAATGTTTTCCAAAGTATTATCATTTAAGTGCACAAAATGTTAAGTCTGCAATTTTAGTATGTTATTATTTCCATGTTTTTATAGTTTGAGCTTAAATTTTTCTTGTTATTTCATAAATGCATATTGTGTATATTTGTTTATATGCTATGTGACATATTTTTAGGTTATTGTTTTATATTTTACAAGCTGGCTAAATACTCATAAAAACGGACCATTCAAATTTTGGATATTTAGAATTTTTGTAAGTTCCTAAGACTTTTAATTAAAAGAGTTATACTGTATTTCAGAAATGGTCAAGAGCTTTGAAGCTGTGCATGTGCAATGATGGATTGTATTTATTTTTGGACAGTCCAGACCAGTGTATTGTATCCAGTGCTTTAACTATGTATGATTAATGTGTAGGGCGGCGAAGGAGCAGAAAAAGGCTGTTAAGGCATCCAAGAAGACCACGGCCCCTGCTAAGGTAGGTTAAAACCTTCTTCTTGGAGCATGCTAGTCTAGCACAGTTTCAACTTTACAATTGTTTGGGAAAACCGAGAATTTTATTGTGGTTCTAGTTATAGTCATGAACAATGCCTTCAGTCTGAAATGTGAAGCTTAAATACAATTGAAAACATTTTGACATTATTATACCTCTTGAAATATTCAAAATAAAACATGAAGAAGTTTTCTTATGATTTTACATGAATATATTATGTTAAAGAAATTATAAAAATAGTTCAAATTTATTTTTTGGAAAAAAATTAAGGGCGATGGCATTTCTAATTTATGTGTATAATTAAAGTTTGATTCACACTTTTGCTGAAAATGAAGAACAGAATCAGCTTGAGTGGTGTAGCAACTCACACGTATGTTAACCCATGATGCATTGCAGCACAAACTTAAACAGCTGATTATCAACATACAGTATTTTATTTTCTATTGAATAAACATATCTTTTAGCTCATTCTCCTTATATAAGTTTTCAAATTATAGCGGTGTGTTGTGGCTCAACCCAATATGTGGTTACACACACTTTCCATTAACGGGTTATTTCAAATCTCCTCACAAAGGCTAACGAAGCTGGCAGCTTCTGGCTCGACAGTACATATGTTGTCAAATGCACATGCGGTTTAAGATGTTTGAGTTTGAGATTTTATTGATCCTGTGCCAAATATCTCGGGCAGACCGGACGAAGTAGAGATGAGTTGAACTTTAGCAGAACAACTTGCGCCAATGTGGCAGAGATATTGTGATTGGCTTAGAGCTCGTCACACGACCCTGTTTCTGTTTTGTGCTTGTTTTTCAGTGGACGTGTTAATCCAGAGTCAACATTTTGAAGTTGGAGTGTGTAGATTGATTTACAAACTTTCTGGTCTTGGAGAGCATAGCATTGTTATACAGTTGTAGTGTTGAAAACTGATGATTTATCTTGTCAGCTCATCCCTATACTTATACATATAAATATACTTTCAAAGGAAGAAACGAGCAGCGGTGGCTGTTCATTTCAAAGGGTTTAATTCTCATTAAACTTTTGTTACTGTTAGTATGGGTTTGAATCCCAGTCATATTCCCTTGCATGAGTCTATAACACCTTATACTCCATTAAGTAATGTGTATGCAAACTGATTTAGGGGCTCTGTGTTCTATTCCCGTCTGTAACAATTTCCCATGGGGACGAGATAGGAAATAGAAAAATAATTTAAAATAATTTTTAAATTCACGCTTATATTTATTTTTCTGATTTATATTTTTAGTCCAAACTTAGCCTTTACATTTATTCCAATTAAAATAAATCGATGATAAAATTATAAAATTATGACAATTTGATCAGAAAAGACTCAAATTGTATGTATTCTTATAGGGTGTTTAACAATGAGCAAGTTGATGATAGTGAGTTTGTGTTTAGAATCCCATTCAAGTCTATTGGGGGTGGTTTTCGACTTTTAAATTACCTCTAAAATGCTTTCATTCTCCATCCCCACCTCATTAGATAAATTATCTAGGGTTTCTACGCTTTCTTGAAAACCTAGAATTTTAAAATATTTCTTCCAGTTCTAGACATGTGAAAGTTCTCATTTTTCCAATATTTTCCTGGAATATAATAGGTTGTCCTGGAAATTCCTTTTGTCTGTTTTTTTTTAATACATAACCCTATACATACATCATCACGCCATTCCCTTACGGGGTAAGCAAAAAACTATGCATATAGCTCAAAAACATCTCCAAACTTGATCCCCCCACACAAACTTTTTCCACGCTTCTCTACCCTTGCATACTCCATACACCAAGTCATACATGCTCTTTTATTCTTAAACTCTTAATGTTTCTCTTTTTCACACATTTGTCTACAACATTTATTCACGTCTTACATGGGCTACTCCTTCCTTTCGATCCACTATTTGCTTCTTCATTCGATCCACACTCCTCCACTGAACATGCCCAAACCAAAATAAGATGCTTTTCTATCATAATCTTATTGGATTCCCTTTCAAAATGCACTGCTTCAGCACCCACTCATTACTGACTGTCAATAAAAGTTTTTACACCTATATATATTTGATACCTCACACCATTTGCATTTTTTACCTTTCCCTTGTGTTTTGACTGACAAACTCATGCTTCACAGCCATAAAACAATGTTGGTATGAACACACTTTTATGTACTGCCATCTTTGACTCTTGATTTTACTTCATTCTTTGCACTAGTCCACATACATCCATTTACTCTCCAAGATGCATTCACCAATTTGTCGAATTCACCATCTATTCTTCCACTTTTACAGAACATTCTGCCCAGATACACAAGATCATTCACTTGTTCTAACAGTTTTCCATTTATACTAGCAAGGGGAGACCACGACGTTTCGATCACGGATTATCTTCAAACTTTGTACACTTTTAGTAGTCCATTAGGACAACACAATGTGCAAGTAGTAAGGTGTACTACTTAGGCGTTTTCAATAAAATTGCAAGATAAGTTTTACGCGTCGAATATATACCAGTGGGTTGCGATTATGAGCACGAGATGGCGGTGGTCGAGTGGTTAGCGTTTAAGTTCCGTAATCGCTGGATTGAGTCCCTCTCTCTCTTTTTTTTTTTTAAACTGGTCATATTCTTTCATATATATTAAAATTCAAAGGTAATGTAATGAAAAAATACGTGTATTTGCATGAACTTTTATTGAATTTCCATTGTTATTTGGCTGTTAACTAATTTTTATTATTACAACAAATATTATATTTATGATTAATGACAAGTAAACGACCACACACATAACCTGTGTCTGCAGGTCGAAGCGCGCACAACAGTTTCGGATACCTTACCTGATTGCAGGTATAAAGGATTTTGCAAATCACGACAGGCATAAATGTTCAGGAAAACTTTAGGTGTTTGCCTAACACCATGTTCAATTTCAAACCATTTGCTCAAAACTCTATCCACCCTAACACACGCTTTACCTCCATCATACACCGCCTTAATTGCAAATTTACCAACCATGCATCCCCACCATACTCTCTAAGAACATTCCATAACATACTCCTATTCACCTGATAGTATGCTTTTTTTTAAACATGACAGTAAGTTATTAGTGTAAAAGTTAGACGATTTTTATTATATTTATACCTAAGAAATAAAAAGTAATTAAACATTATTAATATAACGATTATTTGCAAGTGATTGATTTATTTATGATATTTAACACACACTTTCTAGACTGATTGATTATATTTTCACACGACTTATAAACTAATTTATATCTACATAGAACAGACACAACATCCATCCCCTCACCTTTAAACTCATCACTGTGAAAGGGGAAACCCACATTTCACCCTTGAGTATTTGTAAGTTCATGTTATGTTTTAATTATTTAAATAACTCACTGTGTCATGGAATACATTAAAAAAATAACAAGAGGTGAGGAAAGGTAATAGAGATAACATTAAAGAAAGGTTAAAAATATGTTAGTTAAGTACTCTATAAATAAATTTTATAATAGTTACAGAGTATAGTGAATTGATTTTTAATGATTAGCTACACAATAAAACATTTCAATATTATTAAACCAACCTGAATAAATAAGAGTGAACCACATAGGCCTAGTCTTGTCTTTAAGAATACAAAAAAAAATC
Source organism: Timema shepardi (assembly GCA_902151425.1). Taxonomy (NCBI): domain Eukaryota; kingdom Metazoa; phylum Arthropoda; class Insecta; order Phasmatodea; family Timematidae; genus Timema; species Timema shepardi. Next base: position 41,072 of record CABFVX010006027.1, read on the forward strand.
TCAACTGAGGCTTAGGTTTTAGTTACTAAACCTCTCACAAAGAGTTCTGTTAGATTAAAAAATATTACTAAATTCACTGTCTATGCTGGCACAGCAAGAAAGTAAATGGACGCCCTTGCAAATAATAAGATACAGAGCAGGCATGGATTGGCACAAATAAGTGTGAAAGTGTAATTCATACATAACTAGTAGGGACATGCAAAATTCACAACAAACAATATATATTGATGTCAAATGCCACTGTATAGTGCATAATGTGCTATATGTATCACAAACTTTATTTTATTTTATTTAATGTAGACTTTTTTTTTATTGAAATATAATTTTTAGGGTTAATACACTTTTGTCCTATTTTTCTTATTTTGTTACTCTCCCAACTACACAAGTCTATATAGTACCTTTTAGCAATTGCTTAAAATTGTTATTTGAAGTCATATATCCTCATAATTTACTCGAGGTAGTACTTTTTTTTTTTTGTCAATTTATGAATCTCAAATACCATAGGATTAGTGTCCCATCTCTTTTTTAAGTTTTTCCATTCAATTTGTCTAAGCAAACCTACCATCTTGGAGAAAATAAAAATTATACATGTGAACATTTATTTGGTTCAGTGTCATTACTGTATATTATCTTTGTTGTGCAAAAAACAAAACAAAAATTTTAGATACCAGCAAAATGTTTAATCGATCCAGCCCTCGCTATTAGATATATCTGAACACACATCATTCTTTGAATCCTTTAGAAGACTTGTTATATTTAATCAGATTTTAGAACCACTATGTTGACTTCTAGCGGCATATCCCAACACAACTTTGGGTCTAACTAATCAAACATAACCAGGCCTTTGTTTTTATTGGGTTTCATTAGTTCTCTTAAAATTGAGATAGATTTGATCTATCTCTACTAATAATGAGTTAAATTTTGCTTTTTAAAAGATTAGGTCTGATGTTATTAATAGTGTGCTTTTTAAAACTTAATTTGTTCATATTAAGTGGATAGGATTTGGAACGTCATTAAATCTTATTTTTTAAAAGCAAGCTCATCTACTAATTTTTGCTATTCATAGATCAACCATCCTTAAACAAATTTAATTAGGCAGAGCAGAACTTCAGGGGGTGGGGGGTATAATTCCTCTCCTCTTTACAATTATGAAGTTTTGACAGCTAAAATACTAAATTTATGTTCAATTTTTGCCATTCTTAGTTGTTATTGTTTGTATCCAGGTGAAGGCGCCTCAGAAGTCCAAAGCCTCCAGAGTTCAGCCGAAAAGTGCACCCCGGGTGGGTGGAAAGCGTTAACTTTATGTGTACATTGTTCAATAAATATATTTGCTGGTATTGTGTTGTTGTTTTTTTCTCTTTGGAGTGTAAAAATAAAAAACACCATCTGATTTGCTGTTTTGAAGGAATATAAATTACATAATTGAGTAGAAATTGTTAAACTAAAACACTAAAAACCCAATAGGCATGTTTTAATTGTATTAATATTTAAGCGTGAAGCATTTTCACCCTCTTGGTATCACGAATAATCACGAATGTTTATGACAGAATACACCAGACCTTGTTTTGGTAACTCTTTCCTTGATCAAGCTAAATAGCTCTGTTTCAACCAATGAGCTGATAATTGTGTGCCAATTTCAAAACATGTTTTTTTTTTGTTTAATAAAAATGCAAATGATCAATAAATGTATATGTGTACAGTCACTTGTGATTCTATAAAGCTACTGGTTCAGTTGGGGAATGTTAAAAATATATTTACTATTTTACAAAATCACCGGTGTCTACTGGTTCATGAAAGTCACAAAAAAAAGGTAACTTATTTCAAAAAAGGGTCACCAACGTCCCTGAAAAGTAATAAATTTTCAATATTTGGGTCATAAGTCATGAAAATATTTTTGTTTGAATTGTCTTTGCATCATAAGAATGCAAACGCATCAAATGTTGAGCCACCCACTACCCATGATGCCATGCACTAGCCACAAGTTGCCTGATTGTTTTTACCTTGATACCAAGGACAAGGTTAACGCTTGCCATCTAGTTAAAGTTTAACGTTGTGTGATCAACCACTAGTGAATAATAAGTCATGTCCAAATCAACTGGCGAGACAGAGGCTGCTATTGGGTGAAGGGTAAAAGAGGTATGAGTCGAACATCCACCTGCATTGTTCAAGGTAAAAGCAAGAATATGCTATAAAGCTCAGCTGTTATGTGGTGGTGCTTGTAGGGGGATATATTGGGTCGAGAGTGGAGGACGCATGATGCTGGAGGATAGGCTCGCACTCCCTTTTAAACACACAATGTTGGTGGCACCAAGGATCTAGTAATTCTGGGCTTGCAGCTTCCCCCCACCAGTGATAATAGACTGAAGATCTTTCTGGCCGTTCAAGGTCAGGGGTAGCGTGACTGGGTCTCAGAGGGGGCAAAAAATGTCGGAATTTTGTTCGTCTGGTCCCCACTAAACGATTCCCCTTTCCAGATATTGAGATAGCCGAAATTTGAGCTCGATTAAACGACATTAACTCGTGCCACTCGTCGCTCAAAGTTTGAAAAAATCCTAATTTTTGTTTTTGGTCGTAGGAAAAATATTCCTGTGAAACTCTGTCCCAAGCTCACATTGAATTTCTTCATCGAGGCTGCGCTTATATGATTCACTAGTTTAGTAACATTTCATTTTCGGGCTAATTACATTCAACAGCTACCACCTCGCAAATATCTATTGCACTCGAACACACATTGTCGTTAAAGGTTTCTTCAATAATCTTATTCCTATCCAATCCTTCTCCTTTCGGCTTTATTGTAGGAACCATGCTCTTTTTTAACTGATTTGGAGTCTTGATTTTTAAAAGTTTTGTTTTGTACATGGACGAAACTTCAAAGTCATCATTGGTAAAATGTTGTGATCAATTGGTGAGCTGGCGGTCTAGGGGTATGGTGTCAGACTTCTATGCTGGCGGCCGGGGTTCAATCCCCGGTCCCGGCATAAATTTATCTGATTACCAAACCCTTCCTTCACCT
>CABFVX010006028.1:0-34692 GCA_902151425.1 Timema shepardi
AGATAAATCTGTGCCGGGACTGAGGATTGAACCCCGGCCGCCAGCACAGAAGTCTGACACCTTACCCCTAGACCACCAGGTCACCCCCGCCTCTTGTTACCAGCTCGGGTTGTATACACTTATAGTGTTAATAAATGTGCCAACACTTTTGACCACACCTGGGTATGTCAAAATAAACAAATGCAAATCTCAAGACTTGACTTATGAATACGTTATATTAGATTAGAAACATTTCTAGCCATCTTTTTTGGGCCTAAATAGCTATCTAGCCTCTTATTAAAATTGCAGCCTTGCTCCAAATTGCCAGAAGTGCTGATAGACACGATAAATAAATTATGCCCAACTAATTTTTTAAGTTTTGTAATAGTAAAAATTGCAATGCGAGCAAGTAAACTAGGTACCATTAGTATTATTTGGGGTAGCATGCAAATAAACTAGCCTAAAATATAGCTGAGTTGTACATATATAACATAAAACAATTTAAAAAAGTTCAAAATAATGAACTAGTGCATAAAATGTTTAAAATAGTTTAAAGATAGTAATGTAAATAATACTCATCACACGCTAAGATCATCAAAAACATGAGATAGAAAAAAGTAGTCAAGTAATTGTTAAAACCAATCTTTAGGGAAATCCGATGATTGATTTGTTGCTCCATCAACATATGACATACTCGTATGTTCAGCTCAGTTCCACCAGAACCTCACATCAGCTGTCCCATAGCCACTATTTGTCAACTATAGTTATAAATATCCTAAATAAATAATAGATACTATTTCCTAGCTACCTAAAAGTGGGTTTATAAATATGACTTGTCATTGACCGGTACTGTATAACATTTGTAGTAGATTACATTTAAAGTTCAAACATTTTGTAAATTTTATGTTACATTACAGCTTAAGAACTTTTTTTAGAAAATTCAAACACTTATTTCTAAATATAGAACTCTAAGCCTTGTTATGATAATGTCCATAATTTCTTCACGTATCGTAAATTAAACACGCATATATATATATATTATATTTCTCCGACAACTTTAATTTGTGAGCATAGTTAGAAACCTTATTATTATTATTATTATTATTATTATTATTATTACTATCTTTGCTGTCAAAATTTAAATAAATTATATATATTTTCCATATTTATTATATAATATGTATGTGAAGATTATCTCGTTTACATAATATCGTTGGCCAAAAGCTTATAAATGTAACTCTCTAACTCCGAAAACAAATTTTAAATACCTGATGAAAGGAATTTGTTTAAAATCCAAATTAAGTTTCAAGACAAAAATGTGAAGAAAACTTTTACTTATTAGAGAATGTATTATTCTCCAATATAACAAATATAACCACGAGTGTATCAATATAGAATTGATATTCCTTCAGTAGGCTCATGAGTTAATATTACATATTATGTAATTAATAGCTTGGTGGCTCCTATAGGAATTTCAATATCGAACTTCAATATTCGGAACCATATTTATGGGTGGCAATATTGGTAAAACATCACTTATGAAGTTTCAATATTAAAAAACGTGTTCGTAAATCAATAAACCATAAAATAATTGTTTGGTCGTATATCTGTGAAAGGTTTGGTGAACTAAAATACGTCGCATATTTTATTAATACTAAGGATCACATTTTTCCCCCTTATTTTTTCTATTATAATATAGTTGACTAGACGTAGCTGGAATAATGATAAACAACGATGCTATCGATAGCTTTCCATTTTATGTATTCTCTTTATTTGAATCCAAACCAAGTCCTGCCATAAAGAAAGAGACTATTGGCGCCACCTTATTGAAGATAAATATATTAGCATTCCAGTGGTGTTTTTCTTATGAGAATTAGAGAATTCAATAACAATATATCTTAAATAACTCTGAACAATCTTAAAATATAAGGTTATGACCGTAGCAAAAACTACTTTATTTGTTTGAGGAAAGCTTGATCAATGTTTCTCACCATTTTTCTTAATTTTTAGGAGCATGACATAATTATCGTTGATAACCGTTTAAATTAAACTAAATATAAGATTTCATTCAATTATTATAAACCATAAAACTTATAAATTTTGTGGCATTTAGAGATATGTTGATGTCCCCTTTCGCTTCCATTATGGTGTGAGCATTATTTAACAAAACAAACCAAATATTTTAATGGGATTATGGAGCATTTGTTTGTCCGGAGGGCGGGGGGTGGAATTAGGTAAAAATGAAGTTATATCCAGATTAAAATTATATTGAGTAAATAAACACATTTGGGTACATGCACATAACTTAGCAAAGTCCAATAGTAGAAGCAATATACTGTCTAACTTTCACCATCATATGTGATAACAAAATATAGAAAGTGGAGACAGTTCCTCTACTTACTATCTTCCCAAACTGTGTAAGTGCTGCATACATCTTTATTTTGCAACGTTGATAGATAATTGAAAAAAAAAAATCAAAGGTAAAGACGTCCATCTCAATATAAATTAAATAAATTGGATTCATGTGTTGAATAATCAAGTTATGCAAATACAAGATGAGTATAGTTAATTATGTTCAATGTTACTGGTCACGATAATAATATGTGGATTGTCCTAAACTATTACCCCGTGGTTCCGGTGCGTATGACACCTTCGTTAGGGCTGGTCTGCAATGCGTCTAAACATTCAAGTAGGTGACCCTATACAGAACGGGGAAACTCAAACACTTGGGAGCTAACAGTATATTAGTCATTTTGATTATTTACGCACAAACTATCCCCTATGCTAGGAATTATATTCTGTAATATGATACAGCACCATGACTTTAAATTATATAACTAATGGATTATGGATGTAAAACAGTTTATAGAACTGTTTGACTGGCGCATCTTCTTGGCGTTAACTAGCTCTCTCATCTCGAGGAGCTCAAAAGCTGCCATAACGTAAAGGTAACATTAACTCTGTCGTGAGACACCTCCATTCCATAACCTGACACCCAAACTCTAACAAGTCACTATTCACATCATCCTCCCGTTGAAGTCTTGACCTACCAGGAGGTCTTGTATCTTCAGGTTTCACAACTAGAATATTGGGTACGCACAGCATGGCCACCCAATCTCAATGTACTTCCTTAATTATTCTTAATATGTTTATAAATATTTACAAGTAATGAATTTACTCACTATGTGACCTTCTCTAATCTCCCGTTTGTGCATCCATCTTAAGCCCACTACACACGTACAGGTATATATGTACAGTTATACCGGATGTTCTAGTGCATCCACATGGTACAGTTATACCGGATGTTCTAGTGCATCCACATGGTACAGTTATACCGGATGTTCTAGTGCATCCACATGGTACAGTTATACCGGATGTTCTAGTGCATCCACATGGTACAGTTATACCGGATGTGCTGGTGCATCCACACCATACAGTTATACCTGATGTGCTAGTGCATCCACACGATACAGTTATACCGGATGTGCTGGTGTATCCACACGATAAAATTATACCGGATGTGCTGGTGCATCCACACGATACAGTTATACCTGATGGCCTGGTGCATCCACACGATACAGTTATAACTGATGTTCTAGTGCATCCACATTATACAGTTATACCTGATGGCCTGGTGCATCCACACGGTACAGTTATAGCTGATGTTCTAGTGCATCCACACGATACAGTTATACCTGATGGCATGGTGCATCCACACGATACAGTTATACCTGATGTGCTAGTGCATCCACACGATACAGTTATACCTGATGGGCTGGTGCATCTACACGATACAGTTATACCTGATGGGCTGGTGCATCCACACGATACAGTTATACCTGATGTGCTGGTGCATCAACACGATACAGTTATACCTGATGGGCTGGTGCATCCACACGATACAAATTATACCTGATGGGCTGGTGCATCCACACGATACAGTTATACCTGATGTGCTGGTGCATCCACACGATACAGTTATACCTGATGGGCTGGTGCATCCACATGATACAGTTATACCTGATGGGCTGGTGCATCCACACGATACAGTTATACCTGATGGACTGGTGCATCCACGCGATACAGTTATAACTGATGTGCTAGTGCATCAACACGATACAGTTATACCGGATGTGCTGGTGCATCAACACGATACAGTTATACCTGATGGGCTGGTGCATCCACACGATACAGTTATACCTGATGGGCTGGTGCAATCCACACGATACAATTATACCTGATGGCCTGGTGCATCCACACGATACAGTTATACCTGATGGGCTGGTGCATCCGCATGGTACAGTAATACCTGATGGCTTGGTGCATCCGCACGATACAGTTATACCTGATGGCCTGGTGCATCCACACGATACAGTTATACCTGATGGACTTGTGCATCCGCATGGTACAGTTATACCTGATGGCCTGGTGCATCCACACCATACAGTTATACCTGATGGGCTGGTGCATCCACACGATACAGTTATTCCTGATGGCCTGGTGCATCCGCACGATACAGTTATACCTGATGGGCTGGTGCATCCGCATGATACAGTAATACCTGATGGCCCGGTGCATCCACACGATACAGTTATACCTGATGGGCTGGTGCATCCACATGGTACAGTTATACCTGATGGCCTGGTGCATCCGCACGGTACAGTTATACCTGATGGCCTGGTGCATCCACACCATACAGTTATACCTGATGGGCCGGTGCATCCACACGATACAGTTATACCTGATGGCCTGGTGCATCCACACGATACAGTTATACCTGATGGGCTGGTGCATCCACACGATACCGTTATACTTGATGGGCTGGTGCATCCACACGATACAGTTATACCTGATGGCCTGGTGCATCCACACGATACACTTATACCTGATGGGCTGGTGCATCCGCATGGTACAGTTATACCTGATGGCCTGGTGCATCCGCACGATACAGTTATACCTGATGGGCTGGTGCATCCGCATGGTACAGTTATTACTCTTCAGGTCACAGCTTGTTGTTGATTTTCTTTGCAGCACATTAATTGTTGGCAGCGGGATCAATTTATTTTAGTTTTCTCACCATAATGCCGCTTCTCTTTTTGGGCGGTCATAGTAGTATTTTGATCTAATTTTCTACAGACATTGTAAATTTATATAAACTCTTCTATCCATTCTCGGTGGCTACCGAAACGCTACCGCCATTGTGTAAAATTATAAGTTTATAAAGAAAGAACTAAACTTATCTAGTTAGTGAACGATGTGGTGTTGGAAACAGAAACTACTGAGCTGAGCCACTTGCACACTTCGGTACACACGCTCCGGTATGTCTGCACACTTCGGTACACACGCTCCGGTATGTCTGCACACTTCGGTACACACGCTCCGGTATGTCTGCACACTTCGGTACACACGCTCCGGTATGTCTGCACACTTCGGTACACACGCTCCGGTATGTCTGCACACTTCGGTACACACGCTCCGGTATGTCTGCACACTTCGGTACACACGCTCCGGTATGTCTGCACACTTCGGTACACACGCTCCGGTATGTCTGCACACTTCGGTACACACGCTCCGGTATGTCTGCACACTTCGGTACACACGCTCCGGTATGTCTGCACACTTCGGTACACACGCTCCGGTATGTCTGCACACTTCGGTACACACGCTCCGGTATGTCTGCACACTTCGGTACACACGCTCCGGTATGTCTGCACACTTCGGTACACACACTCCGGTATGTCTGCACACTTCGGTACACACGCTCCGGTATGTCTGCACACTTCGGTACACACACTCCGGTATGTCTGCACACTTCGGTACACACGCTCCGGTATGTCTGCACACTTCGGTACACACACTCCGGTATGTCTGCACACTTCGGTACACACGCTCCGTTATGTCTGCGCAGTTTGCTCCGACGCAGGTATATCGAGTGAAATTAACTATCTGCTCCGGTCACCTGTGCAGGACGAAATAACTGCACCGTTTTGTCATCCACACGTTCAGTTATACTGGACAGATGCGCCTGAACAATCCAACCTCACAGGTACGTGTGTAGCAACCTTTTAGGCTCTAGTATCTTTCTAGGTACTTTGTTCTCAAAAACATTCAATATATTCTCCTGGTACATTGTTAGAGACCACGTTTCACAACAGCAAAAATAAAAGGGTTTGTATCAAAGCTTTGTGTATGCTTAGGTCGGTATTCACAGAACGCTAAGCTAAGCTGTGCTGTGCTGTGCTGTGCTGTGCTAAGACTTGGTCAGTTTGGTTTCACATTCATTGCTAAGCTAAGGTAATCTATGTTCCCTCTTTATCCCCGCTCCACCCCCCACCCTCTGAATTAAGTGTTATTTCTTTCTGGTTTGCTCCAGTGAAGCTTAGTTATGATGGCGTTCTCCAAAATGTCTTGTTTCAGTTCTGAGGATGATAAGATGCTGCTGTTAGCAAATGTTTGGGAGATTAAGAAAATTTAGGAGGTGGAGGTTTGACTTGTTCAATTAACGCTTCAATTTTAATACAAAAAAAACATGTATTAAATATAGAACCTAAATAAAATATTACTTAAATACACGTGAAACAATTGAAAACCATACTTCCACACTTCTTTAGTTATTTTCACCAAACCGGCACCGAGTCTGTACAACACGGAGCTCAAGCTACGGTTTGCACATGTGCAACGTAAGATGGCTGAAAATGGAAAATGGAAAAATTGCCCGGCCAGCAATCGGAATTAAACATTGCGTGGCGTAGCAAGGCGTAGCGTGGCGTAGCAAGGCATAGCTTAGCTTAATTTTTTTGTGTGAACCAGAACATTAAAATATATAGTCCGCTATTTTTTTATAAAGATTTAGCAGAGCAATGATTATTATCTTGGCTTAGCTTACCTTAGCGTTCTGTGTGTACCGGCCTTTGCTGTCACTGTATTTAGTTATTCAAGAACATAACTTTTAAAAATGGCATTCACCCTGCTACATTACATTTTGATCCTATTTTAACTCTTACTTAATTACTTACTTTGTGGCATTAAGAACACAAAGGCTCATTACTGCACTCGCAAAAGTACACCACCTATCCCTATCTTGAGCTAACTCTATCCAGTCTATCTCATTACATCCTATCTTTCTCAGATCTATCCGAATATTATCCTCCCATCTGCATCTTCCAAGTGGTCTTTTCCATTGGGTTCTCCATTCAATACATTGAAAGTGGTTCTAAATACTTCCGTTCGCGCTGCATGACCTGCCCACAGTAACCTGTGAGATTTCATTACCCTAATAATGTCTGGTGATAAGTGCATGGTATGTAGCTCATCAATACGTATCCTCCTCCACTCCCTACTATATTCATCCATTTTAGGACCAAATACCTTCATAAGCACCTTGTTTTCGAACACCCTAGATTATTCATGATGAACTATGAACTTTTGAGTTATTAATGTCTTAGAGTAAGTAAGTAGATCACGTTTATACTTTTTACTTATTTTACAACTCTTTAAATATTAGATTTTTGCATTACCATCTTTTACCCTTTTTTCAACTTTACATAAATTACCTAGCTTATCCAGAGATAAATATTTAGGAGCAAATAAGATACAAATGTGTAGAAAGAGCAAAAAGAGAAAAAATAGTAAGGGATTAAAGCGCGTAAGATAGATTAAGAGGGTAAAAAAAATCAATAAGGGGATAAAGGGAATAAGTCATAAAAGGGTGAAATGTCAACAAATTTAAAAGGTATAAAAAGAGTAAATAAGTGCCCAGAGTGTAAAAACTAGTAAAAGTGGTAGAGGCGGTAAGAAGAGTAAGAAGGAAAGCCAAACAAAATTTTAAAATTCCGGCTTTCAGCTGCACAGGGTTTAACAAGTACTGCATTGACAGCCGTATGAAATATAGTACCGCATCTATCCGCGCACTACTACAAGCGGTATTGTTAGAGTAGCGTGTATAGCATGCATGAGTGACTGATACGTCATGCGTCACAACATCCGCTCCATTAGCTATCCTTTGTTCAGCCCAAACGACCCTGAACAGTCTCGTTGGAAAACTGGCTGTCAGCCGGGAAAGTTCTGTGCCCTGCAAGGAAATCTGTACATCCTTCACAGGGTGCTCAGGTGAGAGGATACCGGATATTACACTATTGAATCATTTATTATCCCTTGCCCGACCACGTCCAACATACCACAACGGAAAGTCGTGAGAACGGGGTAATCGATCAGTCACACAAAGAAAGATACGAAGGAGGGAGAAGCAGGAACCAATTAAGAGAGAAAACAAAGAATATAGAGAGAAATTAGTAGAGAATATTAGAAATATAGAAAGGATATTTAAAATTTAGCTATTAATTATTATTATTAGCACCGCGTCTTACTACCCGTTCGGGTTATACGCACTTACGCTAATGTGCAATGGTAGGGTGATTGTGGGATGAAATGAAGGACCTACAGTTTAACGTGGAATCCGAACCACGGTGGAGGCCTAGCATTCCCCACATTCACAAGATGTCTTGTCAGAGGTGAAGGAAGGGTTTGGTAATCAGATAGATCTTTGCCGGGGCCAGCTATTAATAGATAGGTAAAGAGAAGGAAAGATAAAGGGACCATATAATGAAATGAGAGATATTCATAAAAAATATCGTCTAATACCACGTAAGCCAAGGGAAAGTACCGTCAAAAGATACCCTGTACTATCTTGTGCTGTTATAAATACTATTTTTTACTCACCACCATACTTTGTCAAAGTTTTTTATTTTATTTAGTTAGACATACTCAGCAATATTCTTGATGCCAACTCGTCGTGCTCTTGTTTGACGTAGCTCCGTTGGAGAAAAGGGGGGGGGGCGGACGGGGAGAAGAGGCTTTAATTACTTCGCTTTGCATCGTTTGGTTTTCACAGCGGCTCCTCTCTCCCTATTCCTTCTTCTCCGTTTCCCATCCTTCTAAACTGGCGCAAGGTCCCTTAATTATTCATTAGATCGCGGTCGATGTACGAACACCCACAGCACCCCAGCACGCACCCTCCCTCCCCCTTCTATCATTCTATCTCTCTCTCTCTCTCTTTACATCCTTCTTACTTTAACTCTTGCTTTGAAGACTGCAATACACAATACACACCGTGTTTCCTTTACATCTCCATCGGAATTGCTTGGCGGCACTTTCTACCGGAGACCACAATACACAATACACACCGTGTTTCCTTTACATCTCCATCGGTATTGCTTGGCGGCACTTTCTACCGGAGACCACAATACACGCTGCACCACTTTGGTGTGTGTTTCAGGCCTGAGTTTTATCTCGCGGGGGAAAAATAAACAAACACACTTCCACTATTATGATTTGAAATGTAAACTTGTAAGACGTTAGAATTGATTGAATATGGGTCACTGGAAGAAACGATATGGTGAGATTTGCATCGAAATAGCGAGCGGATAACCTTTTACTGTCGAGTGGAATCAAGACAGAGCCATCGCGAGTGGCGTGGATCTCGATGCGTTGTAGTCTTGAGTCAAAGGGACACTTGAAAGGTGTACCCTTATACCTTTACCGTACATCACACCTCCGTGAACGGTAAATTATTCTCGTCAAATAATAAATGACACGCTTTGACGGTCACATTGTCTGAGGCAATACTATCGCAACAGACTAGACAAATGAAGACGAGGAGATGGGAGTTCGATTCTGGTCGGGTGTATGGAGTATGGTTATCACTAAATGGTTCTCCATTCTCCCTCCATGCAAATTCGAGTACACTTACTCTGAAATTAACTTCACTAACCCATATCACTTTAATATAATTAGTGTATAGGTGGTAAGAAACACTGTTAAAAAAATGTTGATCATCACGCCAGTAGTTTCGTGTGTGGTAACTGTAGACTACCTGTCTGGAATATACACGTATTTACATCAATAGGATAAGTATAGGGAGGTTGGATTGTTAGAGGAAATGTACCCACATTTGTGTAGAAAGAGAGTGTTAAGTCACGTTAATCTCTGGGCCGAGACTAGAAGCCCAGCCTCCCCATCATTTGAGAACCTGACCAGATGTAATGATGCCTTAGTCCGCGTGTTCACTGTTGCAAGCCTTTCTCTAGGTTCTAGAGTACCTTGCTCTGAACTTAAAGGCAGGGGTTCTGTTTCATATTGCATTCACTGGGATTTTTTTTTTAATTCCTTCTAAAAAAAAAATATTTTATGGTTCTCTGCTTTATCTTCTTTTCCCTCTTAATTATGTTTCCTAAATTTAGTTGTTTCAAGTCTCTAATAGCAAGCACATTAATGATTTCTTTATCTCGTCCCACATCCTGTCTGGGATATCCACATTTAATTAATCCAGGGTGACCTGGCGGTCTAGGGGTAAGGTGTCAGACTTCTATGCTGGCGGCCGGGGTTCGATCCCCGGTCCCGGCAAAGATTTATCTGAACACCAAACCCTTCCTTCACCTATGACAAGACATCTTGTGAATGTGAGCAATTCCAGGTCTCCACCGTGGTTCGGATCCCACGTTAAACTGTATGTCCTCCATTTCATCTCACAATCACCCTACCATTACACATTAGCGTAAGTGCGTATAGCCCGAACGGCTAGTAAGACGCGGTGCTAATAATGAATAATGAATTAATCTAATAGGTAGTAATGAGGACGGTTGAATTTGGGGAGCACTTACTCTCATTTCACGTGGAGGAAAAGTGAGAACCAGTTATTTGAGAAACAACTGCCGTAAATGCACTCATTTGGGCTTATAAACCTTATTTATCTTTCCCAAAGATTTATATAATGATAAAATGTTTATGTTGATTTATATTGAATCAAGATGGTGGAAAAGAATCAAAATATAATATAGATTTTTTTTCATAGAAGGAATAAGTACACCTAAATTGGTCTCGATTTTGGATTTAAGGTCAAGGTTCAAACCAGAATTGCTCATTATGCTGGTTAGCTCGTATTTTCCTCGGTGGACGAATTCACCACATTCTCGATTGTTCCCAAGTTGGCCTTGATTTAAAATATATAAATATACACATTTAAGGCGGAAAGTGGATTTAGTAGCAAATTAGTACATTCGGTAGCACACATATCTATATATATTTGAGGGACCCAGGTTTGATACCCAGCATGGCCGAAAAATTATACAGGGTGCGGCAGAAATATATGATGGTCTTGCAAGGGTTATAACTTTTGTATTTTCGAACATGCTAGTATTAGTATGAACAAAATATTGAGTAAAAATCTATACAAATTATGAATAAATTAATTTAACTAAAACTTTATGTAAAAATAAGACTCTCAATAGATCAAGACAAAATGTATGTAAAAAAAAGTGTAGGCCGATGAATACAAAAATTGTAAATTGATAAAATACACTATTTATAAAATAAATGATACACTGCACAGAAAGGACTTTCTAGCTCTTTGTCCGATAATTGACACTTTTTCTACTCAAAACTCTTGAAACGAAATAATATACATTGTTGCAGAAACATCTCACCAAAGAGCTTGAATAGGAAATATACATTGTTACCGAACCATATTGAGAAAAAGAAACGTATATATCCCTATAAGATTATAACCAACAATTTTCCATTGCTCTTATAAAAATATATTTTTAAAAATCTCAGAAACTATTGGTTTTATAAAATTATAAGTCATGTAAAGGCATTTAAAATTTAGTAGTACTGAAACTTTGTAATGATAAGTTATTTTGTCTCTTAGATTGGTGAGATATTTTCAAAATTGTATAAATTTCTGCTCATGTTAGGTACCTCAAATTAAATTTCATTGGTAAATGACAGTTTCCATTTTGTTTGTAATGTTCAACAGTGCCTGGATTAGAAAATTATTCAAAATGGTTAAAAAAAAAAAAAATGTTTTCTCTTTTCTCCCTTAAGTAAACTACCCTTAATTTTAGGGTAGCATGGATAGTTATAATAATTTCTTTGAGACACCTTATGTAAACCCTAGATACTGATTATTAGCCTGAAATGTAAAGAGGAGACCAAAAGACAAAGATATGGCATTGGCAAAAACAATTTTCGGGTTCAAGCGGTCATGAAACGTCAACATTCATCAAAACCTTGACCTTGATTTTATTGATGATCACAACACTTTGCATAACCGAGATGCGTGAAAGAGTAAATAAATATCTATTAATACAAAATTGTATGAATGAAAAATTAATGGTACGGAACTCCGCACGGACTTATCACACCATTGTTAAATTATTATTATCATTAGCACCGCGTCTTACTACCCGTTCGGGTTATACGCACTTACGCTAATGTGTAATGGTAGGGTGATTGTGAAAGATGAAATGAAGGACCTACAGTTTAACGTGGAATCCGAACCACGGTGGAGACCTGGCATTCCTCACATTCACAATATGTCTTGTCTGAGGTGAAGGAAGGGTTTGGTAATCAGATAAATCTTTGCCGGGACCAGGGATCGAACCCCGGCCACCAGCATAGAAGTCCGACACCTTACCCCTAGACCACCAGGTCACCAATTTTAATGTAAAACAGACACACAGACAGATGGCAATGCTAAAACCACGTTTTAGGGGCTACGCAACGTCGACATCTCGGGTTAGCTTTATTTTACGGTAGCAGTACTTGCCTTTAGTGTTCGAAAAATTTAAAAAATATACACATTCACGTATAGCCTGAAAATGATTGATTTTATAAAAATATTCTTCAAATAAATATTTATATTATAAATAGGCCTACATATTTGTATTGATAAGTAATTTTATATCTATCAACGTTTCGGATATGTGATGAAAAAAAAGGGGATTTTACAGATCAGACCGGAACCCTTAAAATCATTTTGTCAAAATATTGAGAGTAGCCATTTTGTTTATAATAATAATCAATCTTAGAAATGAGATTTAATCAAAATCGTTAGAGCTGATTTTGATAAAATTTGTTTTATTTATTTTTGCCCCTCAGTAAACTACCCTTAATTTTAGGGTTAGATTTACAATTCCAAAAATACCTTGGGGCAATCCTAAGGAAAACCCTAGATACAGGTTTTAGCCTGATCGGTAAAATTGTTTAGGCTCTAGTCCGAGGTACAGACAGACAGACGGGAAAACCACTTTTTTCGGGTCATGAAACCTCGAAATTATTCAAAATTTTGAGATCAATATTTTTGACAATCACAATTTTTTCTCTACCTGTAAAATAGCGCGAAAGTAAAAATCGTAAGGGCTTTCTAAAAACCTAAGTTTTGTCAATGATTTAGTTTTATTGTGATCATTCAGAAACCATTTGCGCTGGATTAGAAAGGATTATTCCCATTCGTAGCCGGCTATAAGTCTAGACGTCTCCTAGTTCAACTCCTGGAGGTCCTCATCGCAAGTAGAGGGGGAGGGAGGTATGTGATTGTAACAACTCTACCCCGCAATGCGGGAACGAGAAGTATATGTTAGGCTCGTCTTGTCTGATGGCCGTTGATGAACAGACAATGGTTGAATCCCAATAAGATTGTCAGAAGTAGGTTTCAAACAAAGGTTCTCCCACTCTCTTTACAAGCAAACTTTCTTCCAAATTCACCCTTCGTATTAGTTACCATATAGGTGTAATTACTTTTTCCACCTCTTCTAAATACTCGTTTGGGCTATACGCTTATGTACTAATTAAACTAATTGCTTTAGGTATTGGTGACCTGGCGGTCTTGGGGTAAGGTGTAAGAATTCTCTGCTGGTGGCCGAGGTTCAATCCTCGGTCCCGGCACAGATCTATCTGATTACCAAACCCTTCCTTCACCTCTGACAAGACATCTTGTGAATGTGAGGAATGCCAGGCCTCCACCGTGGTTCGGATTCCACGTTAAACTGTAGGTCCTCCATTTCATTTCACAATCACCCTACCATTACACGAGTAAGTGCGTATAGCCCGAACGGGTAGTAAGATGCGGTGCTAATAATAATAATAATAATAATAATTGTGAAACAAATAGTGTTGTCTCTATTATATTATCAGAAAGGGTCAGATACACTCCGCTTATCTGTAATCTGGCCATATTGATGATATGACACTATATTATCAGCTACGCCATAGCGGAACATAAGAATTATTATTATTATTGTTAGCACAACGTCTTACTACCCGTTCGGGCTATACGCACTTACACTAATGTGTAATGGTAGGGTGATTGTGAGATGAAATGGAGGACCTACAGTATTAACGTGGAATCCGAACCACGTTGGAGGTCTGGCATTCCACACATTCACAAGATGTCTTGTCAGAGGAAACATAAGAAGATAAGCTTTTCTTCCTCTCAGGGTGAACGAAGGGTACATCTCCTATATATCCCCACTCCTGTTAAATACATAAAATGGTAAATACATGAAGTGACTTAATCTGCTATTGCACCCAGCCCCGCAATTTGTTAAGGTATTTTGTATTTTGCGTGAGGTAAGAAAAAGCTACGAACATGAAATCTTGAAGTGACTTAGACAGGAAACATCAATCAAAACACTTCAGTCTAAAGTGTTACCAAATATTCCAGGCCAGAGGTTCAAATAATGGTCAATTTAAATTGCGCATTCGTGTACACTGTACAGTGATAACGTTGAGACCAAGTCAAGATTTTATGTAATATTGAATGTGTAATGCAGCTTTAGAGGGAATTGTTAAAATTATATGACTGATACAAATATTTTTATTAGTAAAAAATAAGTTTTAACGTTGGATTTCAAACTGGGTTCCTTGTAGTAATGTATCAGTGGTTCTCAAGCTGGGTTCCTTGAAGTAATGTATCAGCGGTTCTCAAACTGGGTTCCTTGAAATAATGTATCAGCGGTTCTCAAACTGGATTCCTTGAAGTAGTGTATCAGCGGTTATCAAACTGGGTTCCTTGAAATAGTGTATCAGTGGTTCTCAAACTGGGTTACCTTGAAGGAGTGTATAAGCGGTTTTCAAACTGGGTTCCTTGAAATAATGTATCAGCGGTTATCAAACTGGGTTCCTTGAAATAGTGTATCAGTGGTTCTCAAACTGGGTTACTTGAAGTAGTGTATCAGCGGTTATCAAACTGGATTCCTTGAAGTAGTGTATCAGCGGTTATCAAACTGGATTCCTTGAAGTAGTGTATCAGCGGTTATCAAACTGGGTTCCTTGAAATAGTGTATCAGTGGTTCTCAAACTGGGTTACCTTGATATAGTGTATCAGTGGTTCTCAAACTGGGTTACTTGAAGTAGTGTATCAGCGGTTATCAAACTGGGTTCCATGAAATAGTGTATCATTGGTTCTCAAACCGGGTTCCTTGAAGTAGTGTATCAGCGGTTATCAAACTGGGTTCCTTGAAATAGTGTATCAATGGTTCTCAAACTGGGTTCCTTGAAGGAGTGTATCAGCGGTTCTCAAACTGGATTCCTTGAAGTAGTGTATCAGCGGTTATCAAACTGGGTTCCTTGAAATAGTGTCTCAGTGGTTCTCAAACTGGGTTCCTTGTAGTAGTGTATCAGCGGTTATCAAACTGGGTTCCTTGAAATAGTATATCAGTGGTTCTCAAACTGGGTTCCTTGAAATAGTGTATCAGGGGTCCTCAAACTGGGTTCCTTGTAGTAGTGTATCAGCGGTTATCAAACTGGGTTCCTTGAAGTAGTGTATCAGTGGCTCTCAAACTGGGTTCCTTGAAGTAGTGTATAAGTTGTTCTCAAACTGGGTTCCTTGAAGTAGTGTATCAGTGGTTCTCAAACAGGGTTCCTTGAAATAGTGTATTAGTTGTTCTCAAACTGGGTTCCTTGATGTAGTGTATTAGTTGTTCTCAAACTGGGTTCCTTGAAATAGTGTATTAGTTGTTCTCAAACTGGGTTCCTTGAAATAGTGTATTAGTTGTTCTCAAACTGGGTTCCTTAAAGTAATGTATCAGTGGTTCTCAAACTGGGTTCCTTGAAGGAGTGTATCAGTTGTTCTCACACTGGGTTCCTTGAAGGAGTGTATGAGTGGTTCTCAAACTGGGTTCCTTGAAGGAGTGTATCAGTGGTTCTCAAACTAGGTTCCTTAAGGAGTGTATTAGTGGTTCTTAAACTGGGTTCCTTGAAGGAGTGTATCAGTGGTTCTCAAACTGGGTTCCTTGAAGGAGTGTATCAGTTGTTTTAAAACAGAGTTCCTTGAAATAGTGTATTTGTGGTTCTTAATTTGGTTCCTTGAAGGAGTGTATCAGTGGTTCTCAAATTGGGTTCCTTTAAGGAGTGTATCAGTGGTTCTCAAATTGGGTTCCTTTAAGGAGTGTATCAGTGGTTCTCAAACTAGGTTCCTTGAAGGAGTGTATTAGTGGTTCTTAAACTGGGTTCCTTTAAGGAGTGTATCAGTGGTTCTCCAACTGGGTTCCTTGAAGGAGTGTATCAGTTGTTTTCAAATTGGGTTCCTTGAAATAGTGTATTAGTTGTTTTCAAACTGGGTTCCTTGAAATAGTTTATTAGTTGTTCTCAAACCGGGTTCCTTGAAGTAGTGTATCAGTGTTTCTCAAACTGGGTTCCTTGAAATAGTGTATTAGTTGTTCTCAAACTGGGTTCCTTGAAGTAGTGTATCAGTGGCTCTCAAACTGGGTTCCTTGAAGTAGTGTATCAGCGGTTATCAAACTGGGTTCCTTGAAGTAGTGTTTCAGTTGTTCTCAAACTGGGTTCCTTGAAGGAGTTTATCAGTGGTTCTCAAACTGGGTTCCTTAAAGGAGTGTATCAGTTGCTCTCAAACTGGGTTCCTTGAAATAGTGTGTCAGTTGTTCTCAAACTGGGTTCCTTGAAATAGTGTATCAGTTGTTCTCAAACTGGGTTCCTTGAAATAGTGTATCAGTGGTTCTCAAACTGGGTTCCAAAGAAATAGTGTATCAGGGGTTCTCAAACTGGGTTCCTTGAAGGAGTGTATCAGCGGTTATCAAACTGGGTTCCTTGAAATAGTGTGTCAGTGGTTCTCAAACTGGGTTCCTTGAAGGAGTGTATCAGGGGTTCTCAAACTGGGTTCCTTGAAGTAGTGTATCAGCGGTTATCAAACTGGGTTCCTTGAAATAGTGTGTCAGTTGTTCTCAAACTGGGTTCCTTGAAGGAGTGCATCAGTGGTTCCCAAACTGGGTTACTTGAAGGAGTTTTTCAGTGGTTCTATAACTGGGTTCCTTGAAGGAGTGTGTCAGTTCTTCTCAAACTTGGTTCCTTGAAGGAGTGTATCAGTGGTTCTCAAACTGGGTTACTTGAAGGAGTTTTCCAGTGGTTCTATAACTGGGTTCCTTGAAGGAGTGTGTCAGTGGTTCTCAAACTGGGTTCCTTGAAGGAGTGTGTCAGTGGTTCCCAAACTGGTTTCCTTGAAGGAGTGTGTCAGTGGTTCTCAAACTGGGTTCCTTGAAAGAGTGTATTAGTTCTTCTCAAACTTGGTTCCTTGAAGGAGTGTATCAGCGGTTCTCAAACTGGGTTACTTGAAGGAGTTTGTCAGTGGTTCTCAAACTGGATTCCTTGAAGGAGTGTATTAGTTCTTCTCAAACTTGGTTCCTTGAAGGAGTGTATCGGCGGTTCTCAAACTGGGTTACTTGAAGGAGTTTGTTAGTGGTTCTATAACTGGGTTCCTTAAAGGAGTGTGTCAGTGGTTCTCAAACTGGATTCCTTGAAGGAGTGCGGAGTTCCGAACCATTTATATTAAATATTCCGTTTAACTGCTCTATTCAAAGCTTTGTGATGAGAATAGTAGCTGAAGAGAAATTTTTCCTGCAATAAGATTCAAGATGATAAAACTATTATTGCGAATCCCACACCACCAGTGTGATTCATATCCATCAATGGTGATGGCGTACGATGCGAATCTAACGTTTTATATCGCGTAACCACCGATGTTTCCTTTTTCCCACTGCGTCTTACCACCCACCCGTAATTATCTGTATACAAGCACACTAATGATGTAGAACTAAGTAAGGTAGCATTTTAAATTAAATTTACTCATTATTTCTGCTGTATGGAAAGGGATAAAACATTTACATTCGACCAGTAGACCTACACCAACCTCCCCGTCACGTGAAAACTAGACTAGCTAATATTCTTAAGGTGGGAGTGTAGGGTACGTAATCTAAGGGCAGTGTCCTTGAAATTATTATAGAAAAACAGTTTCTAGCATAAAATAAATAAAATATTGCTCCAGGACAAAAATTAGAGTTTAACTTTCTTCATCTGGTGATATCAACCCTGGTTGAATATTTGTCATGAGCATAGCGGTATTAGATGAGAAATATTATAAATGAAGAGAAAAAGTTGTCATTAGATTCCAGGACACCCTTGAGAGATATTCAACAACTGTTGAGGTCAACATGTGAAGAAAACTAAAATATATCAGTTGTTCTAGCTGAAAGATTCACTTTCTTTTTAAACATGGGCTTTTAAATTGTATAAAAATGCATTATAATTAAACAAAATAATATTTTTAATTTTCTATGTAAATATGGTTAGCATTAAAATATCATGAATTTTTAAAATCTACATTTCTTAAGACAAATTATATAATTTAATGATGAAGTTAAATTAATAATTATTTTGATTTATAAATTAGGGAACATCTTTTCATACAACATTGTTTGTGTAAAACACATTGTCCATTGTATTAAATACTTTTACGGATTGAATGAGCTGGCTAGGCTGAGTGCAATTTGTGCATAAATAGTCCTAGGCAATAATATTTCAAAGTCTGCAAAAGTTTGACCTTGAATCTTATTAATGGTAATGGCAAAAAAAACTGTCAAAAGAAACTGCGTGTGATTTGAATGTAGTTTTTTTTTTCTGGAGGATCTAACTTCACTCCAGGATTAAGATACTTGCTCCGCATGTGTCAGTACTTAGTATTGTGCATGTGTCAGTACTTAGTATTGTGCATGTGTCAGTACTTAGTATTGTGCATGTGTCAGTACATTAGTATTGTGCATGTGTTTCAGTCTAATCTGGTACCACTTTCCAGACTCTTCACTTTGTTTAAGTTGATCATATGACACACAAATGAGTTTTATTTGAGCTTCCGTTTGTGCGTGAGGAGTTTATTTAATTCCAGACTATTTAAAACATACGTGGGAAATGCTGGTGGTTCACTGATATTGTCGCTAACAACAATATTGTAATAGCTCCAAGTATCACCAGGAAATGTATGTGAAATAAAGAACAAATCAAGTTCCCATAATTACGTAGGCCTGTGATAGGATCTTGACTTATATGTTTATTTGGCTTTTTCTTAGCTACGCAAATCGGCTGTCAAGTGGTCCAAAGTGTCATCTCGCAGTTAATGTGAAAAGCTATATTATTATTATTATCATCATCATCACCACCACGTCTTACTACCCATTCGGGTTGTAAACACTTACGCTAATGTGTATTGAAAGGGTGATTGTGAGAGGAAATGGAGAACCTACAGTTTAAAGTGGAATCCGAACCACGGTGCAAGCCTGGCATTTCCTCACAATCACAAGTTGTGATTAATACACGTCTTGTCAGAGGTGAAGGAAGGGTTTGGAAATCAGATAAATCTGTGCCGGGACCGAGTATTGAACCCCTGACCCCTGCACAGAAGTCTGACACCTTACCACTAGACCGCCAGGTCACAAAGAAAAATTATAAAAATACTCCCAAATTGCAGAATTTAAAGGGTTTCTGAATTGAGTAAGACGAGAATAATATGTCTTGCTCTATTGATTTAGAAGTTTCTCACATCTGTGGTAATTATGGTTTTAGTGTACGTAGAAACACAACTTCAAACACAAAAATATACACTTTATGTTATCCATATTATACATTTAATTTTATTTGATATATTTAAATTTATTTTGCATTGCTACTTCATAGAAAATTATTATTGGATTTATTTGAATTTTGAAATAATAATAGTTCTTTCTTGGGTCACTTTATAGCTCTAGCTTTAGTGTACAGGTGAGGCGGACTAAACGTCTAGCTGGTCTAGTTAGATATTCAAGTTATACTACTTCTGTTTGGCTTCGAGCCCTGCCTAGATGTACTTAGTGTGTTTTCCTATTATTATATCTCACCATCCCACAACGCCAATTCAATTCATATCTGTTTCTTCCCTACTTTATAATGGTAATTAATTTAGGATACTCCTGATGGATCAAAAATAACCCTAAATGGCACTTTTAATTATTAGCACGTCAAGTAATTGTTCCAGCCAAAACATTTATTTTAAGTAGTAAGTTGAATAGTTATCTTTAAGTCTCTAAGTATTGATGCAGGTGCACGCAAAATAAGGTTATATTAATGTTCAAAGCAATTATAAACTCTACATAACGTAATTAGAGGCACGAAGAAAGTAGTTGGTCGTTAAACTCACTTCCTTCTAACATGCTGCACCGGTTGTTGCATGATCTAGGACATAAAACTTGCAGTAAAGGGGATTACCGGTGAGTGATAGGTCAAGGTTTGAATCTCTGCTGGGTCGATAGGATCGACTTTCATTCACTCACCTCTCAGGCCACCTTCCGTATCCTTACTGTATGGATTAAAACGTTAATTATTAACTCTTGTGTTAAAACATAGTATCATCAAGATATAAGTAAAATAGGATGGGTTAACTTTTGTGTGTGTGTGTGTGTGTGTGTGTGTGTGTGTGTGTGTAGGCGTTAGAACTCCTAAACTAAGAAACCTAGAAAGATTAAACTCGGCATACGCTAATATTTATCTGAGGGTTTGCGTTACATCTGTTTCAAGAATGACGAATTAAGCCACGTTTAAAACGCTATTTTTTTGTATCAAATTGTACCGTTTTTAATGAAGAATTAGGTTTATTTACCTACCTTGATAAACAAGGAAAACTATCAACTTCAAATCCAAATAAAAATTAAATAATTTATAATGCTTAAATCTCAAATGCGATGTTTTCTCTTATCCAAAGATGATTTTGATAGAAAATTATGAATATTATCTTTTTATATGACTAATAGTATAATTTTAAATCAAGAAATCATAGACCACGAGTGTATCTAATGTATGTTGATGTGTACGTATTTCTATTTAAAACGCTTTCCAAAAGTAATAATAATTTGACAGTAAATAAATGCAAAATAGAATTGTATTCAGCATTCACAAATTGGTACGACAAAAAAAAATTCACCAGTATCTTACTCTATTTTTTACGTACCAACAGTAAAAGATTATGGATATTTTCCTAGTATTTTTGATCCATGACTTGTTAACCCTACAGATTATTTTTACTAAACCTAACTCAACCTAGCTTAACGCGACTTTGTTCTGTCCCCGATCTTCTCTCCTGACTTTTCCGAATAAAAAAACGTTTTTTTTCTTTCAGCTTTGTTAATCTAAAATTATCAAAAATAGTCAAACCCATCTCGTAATTTTATGACAATGGGTGGGTTATATTAAATATATTTTATAGTTTTGAATGAAGCGTATTAGATGTATAAATAAGTTCATTTAATGAGTCAAAATTCATTGAAGTTTGATGTTTAATAACAGACCAGCCCTTACGTCTTGAGTCTAAACTTATATTCAATTTTTTTACAAATTGGCGTACACAAGAGAAAAATATAATTGATCTACTTCTACATATTCATACGTAAAATATTGATCTACAGCTATCACCTTTAAATGTTGGCAAATCCTGGCATGTTAATTTGTCCATAAAAGGAAGCTATAATTCATACATGACCTAAGTTTACTTGGATGACAGCTCAAAAAGTTACTAGAAATAGTCCCTAATACATCCCTACGCCAACAGCTGACATCTATCACTTTCGAACTCTGCAATGAAAACAGATGGTAATGTATGAATGTGATAGTTGACCACAGTAATTTTGGCCAACATTATTTATATATTTATTTGAGGTCGGACACAAAGTTTATTTACCACTTTACTCCACTTAAAAAAATACTATTCACACTACTTTCACAAAAAGATCAAACGAAAAAAGCTCCAAAATGGCGACCGACGAATTTAAACCATGTGGTTGAATATGACGGAAACAAGTTTTTTACAATGATGCACCCACGTAGGGGTTGAAAATATCTTATTCGGTTAAATATTTTGAAATGCGATAAAATAATTATAGAATAATTTATTATATATTAAAAAAAATTACAAATATTTCCCATTTCCAAGTAAATACGATGCGTGTATTAAAAGGTATTGATGTATGCACCATATTATACATAGTTAATAACGTTCCAAAACGAAAAATAAGTACTTATAATTATGTTTAAAATATCGTTTCGAGTTGGCTAAAGAAAAATTATTAAAAGTAATTAAATAGTATGAGAAAGCTTAAGTTTACGTCATTTTAAATGTAAAATATAACAGGTAATTAAAAACCTTAACATCTATAACAAAAGAGTGAACTTTTACATATGTTGGCAACCCAAAACCTAAACATATGATTTTTGAAGTGTCATCCAGGTAAAAACCAATCATGAACTGACTCTAGAGGGCTATGTAGTTGGTAGTTAGCATATGAAAGTAAATGGGAGGGGCCATAAAAACCTAGGTTATTGATAGGTTATCTTTCGTCTTTCCAAGTGGTTTTGAATGCATTTGATTTACATGCGTAGTTTTAATCTTGATTAATTATTATGTTTATTCAAACATTTTCTGGAATGAAACTTTACGTATCACTGACTTAGTTTACAGGCCCTGAAATAGATAATAAATCATAGCTAGCAAGCTAAAATGATAACAGAATGTACCCTGGTCTGGTAGAAAATAAATAATAATGAATGTTGACCTGACTGAAGTCAAGGATATGGAAGAGTCTAGCTTCAGACTTAACCACCAGAACGATAGTAAGTTGTTGAAGTTTTCATGACGTGGGAAGATTAAGTATGATTAGGAGATTAGCATCAATGTGGTTCCAGCTGATAGTAGCTCAAAACATAGATCTAGTGCTACAGGTGACATTCTAGGGCAAGCTATTTTTTATGACGTGATATGGAATAAATTTGTATTTTGATGTGAGTATTAAGGGCATTCCATCAGTTTAAGCTACCAAATAGCACGGCCAGTCGTTACAGTTGATAAAACATGAACTTCATGAAAGTGCATTGACGATGATACCGCATTATCCGGATCAGATCCTACGTTCATGGATTATGAATGACATGCCCCGGTGATACGGGACTCGATGAATTGAATGGAACACAACTGTGGAGTCAGGCGGATGTATACCAATGTTGTCATCTCATCCAGTCAGTCATGTACAATCCATGTATATTTGTATACGCTTGTATGCTAAAATGAAGGGCTTTTAGCAAGTAGTTTTAAATTTCTAAGCCCATTCCAGTGACCGAATGGGTGAAGGCGTCGTTCACTTTACCTGATGATGACGGGGAGTTCGGGGTTCCGATTCAAGTCGGGTCTACTGAAAGAGTTTTTTTCCTAAATGGCTTCCCATTCTCTTTCCACGAAAAAGTTCGTAGATTTCCTCTGAAATGCTTCCTTCCTCATCCCTAAACCATTTATGTTATTATCATATATGCAGACAACCTGAACAGATAACACAACGTGGTGATTAAAACAGCAAATAATAATTACCATAAATAAATCACTTAGAGATCGTGATCAATTTTGCTAAACATTTGCTAAAAATTTAATTTATATTTGAAGATATAGAGCCGGAAGGTTTGGTCAAAGGGTCCAATTGAAAATTTAAAATTTAATAAAGGTCATTATTTTCACCTTCATTAAACTAAAACTACTTTAATTTAAAAACTTTATTGTATCTTAAGAAACTTGAAATTTAATCCCTTTTTTTTTCAAGAAATGTGAAATTTTTATTTGCAGCGAGTTTGTTAGTGTTAGACCATAGCTTTAATCATATACTTTAATTCAACAAATGACACCTGGGGACGGGAACTGAACCCAGGATCTTTAACTTCTAACCTTTAACAACTGAGATATCCAGGAGTGGGCACGGGACGATTCCTGGATATCTCAGTGGCTAGAACATTGGTGCACTAGATCAAAGGTTCCAAGCTCAATTCCCGTGTCCAAGTTTAATTTTTCAATTTAAATTTGATTGAAATTATTTGTCTTTCGACTACAAAATCTATATATCTATATGTTTATTTTAAAGTTGAAATTGAGAACAGTTCTACTTATAGTTACATAGATTTAAACAGTCTGATATGTATATATACATATATGAATATTTAGTGCTTAGGTTTTCTTAATCCCTGTTGGTTTAAGCTACGAGTTACGAGAATACAATGTAGATAGTACATTTTGTGTACCATGACATGTCTTACGACTACTACTACTACTACTACTACTACTATTACTGCTACTATTACTATTACTTGTACTACTATACTTATTACTACTATTACTACTACTATTTCTACTACTACGATTTCTATTACTACGATTTCTATTACTACTACTACTATTACTGCTACTATTACTATTACGATTTCTATTACTACTACTACGATTTCTATTACTACTACTACTACTATTACTGCTACTATTACTATTACTTTTACAACTATTCTTATTACTACTACTATTACTATTTCTATTACTATTACGATTTCTATTACTACTACTACTATTACTGCTACTATTACTATTACTTTTACAACTATTCTTATTACTACTACTACTATTTCTACTACTATTACGATTTCTATTACTACTACTACTACTATTTCTACTACTATTTCTACTACTATTACGATTTCTATTACTACTACTACGATTTCTATTACTACTACGATTTCTATTACTACTACTACTATTACTGCTACTATTACTATTACTTTTACTACTATTCTTATTACTACTATTTCTACTACTATTTCTACTACTATTACTATTTCTACTACTACTACTACTACTACTACTACTACTACTACTACTACTACTACTCAGACAAACCAGCGCGACAGGTGGTAGACGAGCAATAAAGAGTAAAAATTGAATGCACGAACCTCTCTTGAGCTAAATTTCCCCAAATAATTTCACCATCCCAAATTTCATAATTCTAAACTGTGTATTTTTACATTTTTTAATGAAATTAATTATGTCGGACAATGAAAAGGGTTCACGGGTTGCACAGAATCCTGGCTCGACCCAGATGGGCCACGTGGTTCTCAAGTTGGACAGTGGACATAGTTTGTCTGGAGCAGGGATTCTCAACCTTTTCCACTCCAAGGCACACTTAGTCAAAGACAATATTTTCACGGCACACTTCTTCTACCAGTGCCCCCATCTTCTTTCAGAGTAGATTGCCTTTTAACCTTAATATTTTCAACAACATATTGACTTATTATATCAAATATTTCAGAAATACGTCGGCCTATTTTATTATTCGATAAAGACACTTTTGAAATTTGGTCTTTAGAATATTTTATAATCACGGTTTCAATAATGACCTGACAAGCTGGTCCAATCACATTTTCACCAATAACATGGGATTTCGTGTTATTTTTGCGATAAATTTAGCAGCTTTGAACGACACCTCAGGTGCCCTATCTGAAACTTAAAACACATTGTACCGTTTTATTGGTACCTTGTGTTGGGATGATGGTTTTTGGGGACTAGCTGGGATGGTTGATGGTTGTATGCCACCTCATTTGGCCCAGAATAATTGTTGGCCTTCTCCACAAAAGTTACAGATAGAAACTGGTCGGTCACAATCTTCTTTTCAAGTGAAACCTAAAATTATTTATTACTATAAATTTTGGGAGGATTAAAACTGGAGTTTGCAGTAGATTTATTATGAGATGTTTAGTTGAATTAGGAGATGTTGGTGGCACACCTCCAGAATGTCGCGACCCACTGAAGTGCTGCGGCCCACTGGTCGGGAACCACTGGTCTAGAGTCCAGAGAATCATCTGTGTCCCAATAAAGCAGCAAATATAAGGTATGGCAAGGAAGAAAAGCCGGCAGTTCCAATCAGAGTGTCTATGTACAGTACTTGGTGTCTTACTGCCCATCCGGGCTCTCCCCATTGTTACACTAATGGATCAAGTTTGAGGGTAGCTCTGTGTCTCGTGCTTACCTCTCAAAGTATTTGAAAGCCAAGCGAGTCACTAATATAAATGATGACACCTTCTTGAACTCGTCGAATGGCCTATATTCGCATATGAAAGTGACCCATTCCATTCTAGTGTACTGAAGTCTAGTCTTGTACTTATCGTAGCACCACACTCGAGGTGTACTAAGTCTGGCTATGAAACTGGCCCTAAGTCTCGTCTTGTACTTATCGTAGCGCCACACTCGAGGTGTACTAAAGTCTAGTCTTGTACTTATCGTAGCACCACACTCGAGGTGTACTAAGTCTGGCTATGAGACTGGCCCTAAGTCTCGTCTTGTACTTATCGTAGCGCCACACTCGAGGTGTACTGAAGTCTAGTCTTGTACTTATCGTAGCACCACACTCGAGGTGTACTAAGTCTGGCTATGAAACTGGCCCTAAGTCTCGTCTTGTACTTATCGTAGCGCCACACTCGAGGTGTACTAAAGTCTAGTCTTGTACTTATCGTAGCACCACACTCGAGGTGTACTAAGTCTGGCTATGAAACTGGCCCTAAGTCTCGTCTTGTACTTATCGTAGCGCCACACTCGAGGTGTACTGAAGTCTAGTCTTGTACTTATCGTAGCACCACACTCGAGGTGTAATAAGTCTGGCTATGAGACTGGCCCTAAGTCTCATCTTGTACTTATCGTAGCGCCGCACTCGAGGTGTACTAAGTCTGGCTATGAAACTGGCCCTAAGTCTCGTCTTGGACTTATCTTAGCACCACACTCGAGGTGTACTAAGTCTGGCTATGAGACTGGCCCTAAGTCTCGTCTTGTACTTATCGTAGCGCCGCACTCGAGGTGTACTAAGTCTGGCTATGAGACTGGCCCTAAGTCTCGTCTTGTACTTATCGTAGCGCCACACTCGAGGTGCACTAAGTCTGGCTATGAGACTGGCCCTAAGTCTCGTCTTGTACTTATCGTAGCGCCACACTCGAGGTGTGCTAAGTCTCGTCTTGTACTTATCGTAGCGCCGCACTCGAGGTGTGCTAAGTCTGGCTATGAGACTGGCCCTAAGTCTTGTCTTGTACTTATCGTAGCGCCACACTCGAGGTGTACTAAGTCTGGCTATGAAACTGGCCCTAAGTCTCGTCTTGTACTTATCGTAAGCACCGCACTCGAGGTGTACTAAGTCTGGCTATGAAACTGGCCCTAAGTCCCGGTCCGCATGGCTGTTACTTCAGCGGAGTTCTCATCCAATGGCCGAGTGTAGCCAGAAGACAGGGCTAAATACCTTTTATAGAGTGAGGTGGGAGGACCGTGGCTTAAAATAAGTACTTACTAACTTATTCTTGGGCACTAGGAAAGCAACGGTTCATTACTACACTTAAAAAAGAAGGCCATCTATTTCTATCTTGAACTTGTTCTATCTAGTTCACCTCATTACACCCTATCTTTATCATGAGTTAATTCTATCTAGTTCACCTCATTACACCCTATCTCTATCATGAGTTAATTATATCTTGTCCACTTCATTACACCCTATCTCTGTCTTGAGTTAATTCTATCCAGTCCACCTCATTACATTTTATCACTATCCTGAGCTAGTTCTATCCAGTCCAACTCATTAAACCCTATCTATATCATTAGTTAATTCTATCCAGTCCACCTCATTACACCCTATCTCTATCTTGAGATAGTTCTATCTGGTATCCCTCATTATACCCTTTCTCTTTCTGGTCCATTCTGAAGTTACCCTCCCATCGGCGTCTTGGTATTCCTAAT
Source organism: Timema shepardi (assembly GCA_902151425.1). NCBI lineage: Eukaryota > Metazoa > Arthropoda > Insecta > Phasmatodea > Timematidae > Timema > Timema shepardi. Next base: position 27,701 of record CABFVX010006028.1, read on the forward strand.
GGTCTCTTCACATTGGGTTCGCCCATCTGTACCTTGAACCCGGTTCTATATTCTCCCATTTGCGCTGAATGTCTTGCCCAACATAATTTGAGTTATTTTATTATTCTAATAATGTCTTGTGATTAGTACAGGTTATGTAATTCATAAATGAGAAGGTTACATAATGGTATCCTTAAATAGTATCTTATTTCCTTGTTAGAGATCTACTTACACTAGAATTCGGATGTATATTATCTAAAATAATTCCTACTCTATTATTGTAAACATTCAGATGGGAGTTTAGTAAGCCGTGTGGAACATAAGAGAATACACGTTTAAGAACTAACTTATTCCTCTGTTGGACACGAGAAAGAGTTTCTCTTCCGGTTCCAGCATCCCTTGTGTCCCGTCCCGCTGTGTGTTTTGAGCCGAGTGGACTAGAAACTGTTCCAGTATTGGGTCCGTGTGTCTGTCAATCTGAGGCAAGTTAAAGACAGAGCACGATACTCCACTGATACGTGCAGCCAGCCAAGCCTGTAATTACTGTCAGATGGACAGAGGAACCCACAGCTCACATCTTTTATTCACAAGGGCAGTACTTGAGAGAAGAGGAGGTCGTTGGCACACGCGCACAAACAATCGGACGAAAAAACTACCCTTTCCCACATGAAGAAGAGTTGGAGTACTATACTAGAAAAAACACTCCAAAGCTTGGTCCCTCCTGAATACTCATGGACCTCCACTCCTTTCTTCTAGCATGGCCTACCTCTTCATCCACGCAACGGTACACTTGCATTAGAATTGAACACAAATTTTGCATTATAGGAATATGTCCTATTTGATTTATTGATTGTATTAAACGTTATCTAAAAGTTATCAACAGATTCCAATAATACTTCCCAATACATTAGTGTAGCCTTTATATTTATATTATTAACTATATGGAAATTATTACTTTATAGGTTTAAGAATTCAATGGTGCATTGCTGTACTTACGAAAGAATACCACCCATCCCTATCCAGTCAACCTCATCACACCCTATCCTTATCTTGAGCTAGCGCTATCCAGTACACCTCATTACAACCTATCCTTATCTTGAGCTAGCACTATCCAGTACACCTCATTACAACCTATCCTTATCTTGAGCTAGCACTATCCAGTCAAACTCATCACACCCTATCCTAATCTTGAACTAGAGCTATCCAGTACACCTCAATCACAACCTATCCTTATCTTGAGCTAGCACTATCCAGTCAAACTTATCACACCCTATCCTAATCTTGAACTAGAGCTATCCAGTACACCTCATCACAACCTATCCTTATCTTGAACTAGAGCTATCCAGTACACCTCATCACACCCTATCCTTATCTTGAGCTAGCACTATCCAGTCAAACTCATCACACCCTATCCTAATCTTGAACTAGAGCTATCCAGTACACCTCAATCACAACCTATCCTTATCTTGAACTAGAGCTATCCAGTCAACCTCATCACACCCTATCCTCATCTTGAGCTAGAGCTATCCAGTACACCTCATCACACCCTATCCTTATCTTGAACTAGAGCTATCCAGTCCACCTCATTACAACATATCCCTATCTTGAGCTTGTTCTATCCAGTACACCTCATCACACCCTATCCTTATCTTGAACTAGAGCTATCCAGTACACCTCATCACACCCTATCCTTATCTTGAAACTAGAGATATCCAGTACACCTCATCACACCCTATCCTTATCTTGAACTAGAGCTATCCAGTACACCTCATCACACCCTATCCTTATCTTGAGCTAGTTCTATCCAGTACACCTCATCACACCCTATCCTTATCTTGAACTAGAGATATCCAGTACACCTCATCACACCCTATCCTTATCTTGAGCTAGTTCTATCCAGTCCACCTCATTACACTATATCCCTATCTTGAGCTAGTTTTATCCAGTTCACCTCATTGCACGCTATTTGTAACAAGTCCATCTTAATGTTAACCTCCTATCTGCATTTAGGTCTTCCCAAATGTTTCTTCCCAGAGGGTCTGCCCGTCAGTTCCCCGAATAAGGTTTTATAATCTCCCATTAACGTTGCATAACCTGCCCACCGTAATATACGAGACTTGATTGACCTAACAATGTCTTGTGATGAGTACAGGGTACGTAACTAATCTTTATGTAACCTTCTCTACTCCTCAGTAATCCCATCTATTTTTTGAGCAAGTATATTGCCAAGCACCTTGCTATACGGACTGAAAATATAATTGAATTATTATTATTATTATTATTATTATTATTATTATTATTATTATTAGCACCGCGTCTTACTACCCGCTCTGGTTATACGCACTTATGCTAATGTGTAATGGTAGGGTGATTGTGAGATGAAATGAAGGACCTACAGTTTAACGTGGAATCCGAACCACGGTGGAGGCCTGGCATTCCTCACATTCACAAGATGTCTTGTCAGAGGTGAAGGAAGGGTTTGGTAATCAGATAAATCTTTGCCGGGACCGAGGATTGAACCCCAGCCGCCAGCATAGAAGTCTGACACCTTACCCCTAGACCGCCAGGTCACCAATATAATTTAATTGTAACATCAATATTTCCGTCATTCTGACAACATGAGTTTCCAGTTTTAGAATAGTGGGCATCCTATAGAATTCAGACTATAGGTATTGGTCTATGTCAAAGTCTACTTTCCGTATCACTAATCCATTAGCTTAGTTACATTCGAATAGCCCGGACAGGTAATAAGACCTAGTAGGTAAAGTATTAAAACATTAAACAACGATTATTTTTTTCTTGTGTCTTGCTCATTTATTTAAACATCTTCATGTGTCAAATATTCACAATATTGGCAACAATAATGATGTGTAGTGAGCGAGAACTCTTACATTTGAGTGTTTCCGGTTCATAAACTATTTATTAAGATACGCAAGCTCTAATTTATGAGCAATCTAATTCCATTCATATTCTAAACTCTTAAACCTGAATAAGTTAGAAGGTTTAATTGCATGCAAAAGAGCCAATTAGTTAAAAAAAAAGTTTTTAACATGACACCTATACCCGCATCAGTGAGGATGTAGACGAAAAATAAAAATAATATACTTTTTTTTTCTGGTGTTTAGTTGGTTGGGGTTCAAATTCAGGATGGGTGAATGAGTAATTTAAAAAAAAAATGGCTTCCACTTATTTCCTCGCACGTATGGATACATTTAGTTATGCACTAACCATATCATTCCTACCCCATAAGCGTAATTAATTGTCGTATTGACTGCACGTGTAGTAAGACGCGGTAGAAAACTAAACCAGAAGAATCAAGACTAAGATAAATCGATGAATATGACCTCAGAGAAGTTAAAATATACAGATCCAGATCATGCCATGTTATTTATTAATACCAATTGAAGCTTGGATAATTGAGTAGTTTAAAGTAGCTCAGCAAACTTTGATCTGTCACGCGGACAGTGTACTGCAATGTTTGTAGGTTGGGTAGTAGCACGGGCTCCTATTATACAATCATGGGCTGGAGTTGGCTTTTGATCTAAGACAAGTGATCAATAACAACTTTACACGATTCCTTGAACTATTTTGCAAAAATGACCTATAAGAAACTGCCAATTGAGTTTGAAGTTTAAATTTGAGGAAAGAGTTAAGTTTGAAAATCAAATGACATATATTTTACTAAGTAATAACATTAGTTATTTTATTAGAAATAAAATAGATTTATAATAATCTACAAATATGTATTAGTTATCAGAGCACTGATACTAGAGTAAAAATAATGTGAACTGTTTACCCGTCTCCCTCTTTTGAACCGCGCTGTAACTTAATTTCAAAATTGTACCAAGAATAACTAGGACACTTCTAGAAGTTATAGAACATTAATGTAAGCTCTTCATACTATCCTAAGGACACCATGTTTATGTCGCAGTTGACTTTATTGACTCTTGGTTTCATAAGCGAAACAAAATTAGGGAGAGGTGAGTGTATTACTATACAAAAAGTAGATTTTTGAACTTTTAAATCCACCAACTAAGTCAGTAAATGTAAAAGGACCATTAAGGACCCTTTCATAAATAAATTAATCCGGTAAGATCAAAACAGTTATAGGAGAGTAGTTTAATATTAATGTTTATAGTTCTAATAAATTTAAGCAATTGTATTGTTTAATTTATTGTAAATCTAATAAACTTAGACCTAACTGAACAAGGATATTTGGATATAAGAATCAAGTGTGGGACCTTTTATCTAGTGCGCCAATGCTCCACCACAGAGATTTAAAATGTATATCAGGTTTTATTTAGCACCGCGTGGTTAGTAGCTTAAATTATTACTATTATTATTAGCACCGCGTTTTACTACCCGTTCGGGTTATACGCACTTACGCTAATGTGTATTGGTAGGGTGATTGCGAGATGAAATGAAGGACCTACAGTTTTAACGTGGAATCCGATCCACGGTGGAGGCCTGGCATTACCCCACATTAACAAGATGTCTTGTTCAGAGGTGAAGGAAGAGTTTGGTAATCAAATAAACCTGCGGTGACCTGGTGGTCTAGGGGTAAGGTGTCAGACTTCTATGCTGGCGGCCGGGGTTCAATCCTCGGTCCGGGCACAGATTTATCGGATTACCAAACCCTTTCCTTCACCTCTGACTAGACATCTTGTGAATGTGGGGAATGCCAGGCCTCCACCGTGGTTCGGATTCCACGTTAAACTGTAGGTCCTCCATTTCATCTCACAATCATCCTACCATTACACATTAGCGTAGGTGCGTATAACCCGAACGGGTAGTAAGACGCGGAGCTAATAATAATAATAATAATAATAATAATAAATCTGTGCCGGGACCGAGGATTGAACCCCGGCCACCAGCACAGAAGTCTGACACCATTCCCCCTATACCGTCAGGTCACCCTTAGTCGCTTAAAAAAATCTTCATTTGATCAAAACTTAGGATTATTTTATGAATTCATTAAAAATCCTTTATATAACTTATTGTTTCTAAATTTCTGTTTAAATATTAAAGATATACCAATTACAATAACAAAATATCAATTTTATTTATAATACATTATATATATATATATATAGACCTATATATATAATACTTTATATATATACCTATATATATATATGATAATATATATATACCTATATATGATAATATATATACCTATTTATATATGATAATTTATATATGATAATTTATATATATATATATATATATATATATAAATAGCTGTTTGGTTCGTTCTTCGAATGGTAAAGCGGATGAGTCGTTTCAAAACTGTATCAAATTATAACGTTCAACTTGCGGCAGACAACTTTTTAAAAATTTCTCTGTACAGTCAAACTAACTAGGCTTAAGGCAAAATCAAATCTTTTATTTCAATCAATGAATTAAAATAAATTAGATATTTAAAAAAAATTAACTATCACACAAACTGAGTGCATAAATGAAAACAATATTTTCATAAGCACGATAAAGTTTTTCTTCATAGTTAATAAATTTATAATTCACCATTCCACCCCTTCCCTAATTTTCACACATTTATTGTACCCCATTGTGTCTAATTCCACACTTTCCAATTACAGTAGTAAATTATTATGGGTGACCTTTTCAGCAATTTGCCAAATTTAAATCTTCTTCCGCACTAAAAGATAGATTTTATAATAGGTTTGGGGAGATTTCAAACTAATCCACTTTCTATCCCCTCAATCTTTTCCAATTTCAATTTTTAAATGTTAAGATTTATTTGGTTATCTGATATTTTTTTGTATGTGCCTGTAATACTACTATTTTTAACCACGCCGGAAATAGTATTATTTAGCAACGTGCCTTCCTATACGTTACAATTCAAGAAAAAAACACCCTCAGTACATCAGATCGAAATCGAACCATCACCATCATGGACATTTCATTCTCTTGTGAGAGGAGCGCCCTAGAGTGTGTGGCCACTGGTGTGGATCCTAGAACAGTTGTATAAATTTCGAGCTCTTACATTTCTTAGTTTTAAAATTTGAAATCCAATATATTATGTATATACCATTCAGTTATCCGGTTAGGTAGCCTATTTTTATTTACATGACAGATTTATATTTTATTTGACACCGAGAAGTTTATTTTTTATTTTAATAAATGGTGAGCCCCTTATTTCTTATAACCAATTTTGAAATATTATATTTCCAATAGTTTAAAAATATATATATATAACTACGGGAAGTTGTCTTAACTTCTTGGACATATTTGATTTCTTTATCACACCTATATTTCTACAATTAGTTTTTATATTACTGTATCTCCTTCAACAAAAATCTTAGTTTTAAAATTTTAAATCTTAATATCTTGGTTATCGATAGGGTATCATCTATATGATTGGCAAATTTAATTTTTTTAACTAATCTAAAAATGTTTTCTTCTTATAAACGACCTCCGCCCTCTTTACCTTAATTTCCGTGAAAAGTCTACATTTTTTTATACTCATTTGGTTATTTTAAGTGGTCCCATTACATTTCTTACAAATTACAGTTTTCTACCACACTGAGAAGAAGTTTTTTTTGTTAATTTTTGAAATACTAAGCCCCTTGAACCACCTTTTACTCCCCTTGTATGTCCAGATATCCTTTATAAATTTAAAATTTTAATACATATTTGGTTATCTAAAGGTGTCATTATACTTACCTGGGAAATTTAGATTTTTTTAACACTCTTAATAGCTATTTTTCTAACAAAAGAGCCCCCTTCTATCTACTGGAGACCAATCAAAATATGTATAGCTATCATAGTACTATGATTATTTAGAGTTTTACCTTTATATGTATGCAAGATTTTAACTTTATACCTAATATAAGAAAAAATGTTATACCTCTCTTCTTCCACTCCCAATTTCCTGGGATCTTATTTTCCAATTTTGTATTACTTTTGGTTCAAATAAGCTATATATGCAATTCAGGCTATGAGTTTACGAACATACTATATATATATATATATATATATATATATATATATAT
>CABFVX010006029.1:0-11010 GCA_902151425.1 Timema shepardi
AAAGGAAAATTTTTGAATTGGTATTAATGTTCATCTGATACATTTATATTGAATATGAAACTGAATTTAAGAGTATTTCTAGTGTAAGTGTTGTTTATACTAAGTATATAAACAACTATTATTAGAGAGTGTTAAATCACTTATAATATTTTGTGTCTTTGTCCCCCCCAAAGTCTGAAAGTCAGGCACGTTCATGATTTGAGCAATGTTGACTGTTTCAGAACCTATTCAAGAAGACTTGTGTCTTCACGAATCCCAGACCACGGCAGTATTGGATAACAAACAGAACCTGGAGCAACGTGAGCAATACTACGCCACGGTCCGTAAACCCTTGCATTCCCCAAACAGAGATGTGAGTGGGCTTGAGCGTATACCAGGTACATCCATCATCATCGAGACATGTAGAACAGTTAAGGTGCAGCAGAAGGGAGCGCGAGTAATTTTACAAATTTTATAGCATTACATATTTTTTTGTCCAAGTAGGACAAATATTTCTCCAGTAGCAACATAGAATTTAGTTTTCTGCACGTGCTAATATCGATAGATCTTGAATATCTGTCAAGGGTCTCCTGGTATTTCGTCAAAACTTTTTCTCTTTATTTAAAAAATTTTGACAAAATTCCATGACACCCTTGACAAATATTCAAGGTCTGTTGATATTAGCATGCGCAGAAAACTAAATTCTATGTTACTACTGGAGAAATATTTTATTTGTTTTGGCCAAAAAATTTCAATTCTATAAAATCTGTAAAAATACGTGTGCTTCCTTCTGCCGCACCTTAAAACACTTTCGACATTCGTAGGGGCTTGGAAAATAAACGAGAATTGGAATGAAAATATTGATACTAAATTTTTCTAATTATTATCAAAACAATGTGACATTTACAGGGATAAAAAGTAAATATCTTATACTGTTATTTTTTAAATAGGAAGGTTTATAATTATTATAATATAATACAAATTGATCTGTATATAAATTTACAATTCTATTTTTGTCTTAAAAGTACTATATATAAATAAAAGGCCATTTTAATTCAATGAATGCCCTTTCCAAAAATGTAATATGTTTAATATAAAGGTATAGATTCCTTGTGAGTTAAAACGTTGAAAGCCATTATAGATTTCTCCCACCATCATATGTTGTTTACTAAGTTAGAGATTAGTTTACTAAGGAACGTGAGTGATCCCGAAAATAGTAAATCCGAATCGTGCGAAAGTAATAAAGAACCAAACCGTTTTTATTCGATAAAATATTTTATATATGGAATCAATGGCAAATAATCTCGTGTTCATTGGTGTGTATAATTTTGGCATATCCCTAGAGATAAGAATTAAACGACGCTAGATCTGGAGAATAAAATTGTGTACTATAGGTCTCTTACAGCTTAGTGGTAGTTGGTAGTAGCATACATGAATATGGCAGCACAAAACGTTGCCTCAAATCGATTGAATAATCTCAATTGTATTACCATATACTAATTATACAGGATGTACCTTAATATGAAGGACCCAATTCAAGGGTGGACTCTAGACACAAGAACGTTGAAACAATTCCATAGAAACATGTGCCTTATCTGACATTATTTTGGAGCTATAGTTGTTTGTGTATTCCAATTAGTTTTTATGACAAACAGATCTCTACTACTTATAAAATAAAGTGTCGGTCTGTATATATGTTTCCTAAGATTTATGGAACCACCAAACAGATTGCAATGAAGTTTTTTATATTATGTAGATTTTTACCAGGAAGGTTTAAGGCTATTAATAAAATTAATTAAATCAAATCAAAAAGGTTTTTCAAAGATTCTGTCTTTAAGCTTGTGATCAATGATTAATTTTCCTATTAAATGTATAATTCGTTATTTATCTGTATAACTTGATCGCCAAATCTAAAGAGTAATTACAGAACACATTTCAATAGTAAATCCAAAGATAAATCATATTTTAGTTTAGTTGGTTGCTTTGAATTCACAAATCCTTAAAAATGATAGTTTCTGAATTTAGATGTTAGTTTATAACTATAAAACTACTGAATATATATGAATGCGGTATTTTGTATTGTGTTGAGTTAACATATAAAGGCTAGACGTTGTTTAAAAATTATATATGTCTTCAAGGGGCTTATCAGTGGCATTAAAGGCAATACAATTGTATTATGTAGACTGTGGTGTGGAAAAAGAGAGGACTGCCACATGTGCAGCCACTGTTATGACTTCAGGAAAATATCAGACCATGCGATATAGGTTCGGTAAGTTCGGAGATTCCAAATTCAAACATTGACCCACAACTGCACGCAAGTATAACTAAACATATGGTACACGGCCCATATGAACTTTTGAATCAATCGTCTCTCTGTATGTAGCAAAGATTATACAAGGAGCTTTTAAAGATCTAAGTTTAAGGGCATGACAGATATTCCAAATAATGTAGATGTTATCCCAAAGATGGAGGGTGCTCGTCCAATACCCGTTCTTGAGCGTTGGAGATAGACAATCGTTGTGTTCCCACAAAACCTTGTATTTTTGAGTGTTCAATTACCTAATTAATGTGGAGCTATGCAGTCTCATAAAATCTATTAAGTACCTACGCATGTAAGTAAATCAATAAGAGCAGAGATCAAGTGACGTTTGGTATTAACCTGACCAATGACTTGGAACAATTTCGGTTGGGACTATTCTGCGTACTATGCATTTAGATGTCCATCTCGAAAATGGACAATATGTATATTTTACCATTATTAGTAATAACTGAGTGAAGCTTGATTTGATTATTGTGAGAACAACAGCTTTAACAGTAACATCTTGAGAGTTACATAAGTGTCGGTAGTTTGAGAGAAACAAAGTGACAATCTGTTTTCAAATTTATTTGCAATATGTTTTCAAGTTTAGTAGGAGTCGGGTTCAAATTATTCTTGTTCTAATTCAGTTCGTGTTTCAACTTAAGTGTGAAATTCTGTAGTTTGAGTAATCAAAATGCTACAATATTATATATAAATTAAACAACAAGTCCATAAAAAATGTAATTAATATATTCACCCTAATGATCAATTCTTGTAACGGTCAATTATCTTTTATAAAAAAATTAGTGTAGCAATATAATTTTGTAATTATAACTATATTAATATTGGTACACTTCACAATATATGTTCTAGAATACTCAGAGGACATCTATCCATATGCAACATTTCATCTAGCAGAGCAAGAAAACATGGCCTCAAATCCCCAGCTACATTCATCCTTTGGTTACGAATCAAGGAACTCAGATACACTGCAAGTGAAGCAGGTATTATTTACGTCGTTATGATACTTAAAATACAAAAATCATAAATAAATATATAATTTAAAGAAATAAGCAATATGGAACACTTTATTTACCATAGTTATGTATGCATCAATTTTTGTTTTTCTCTATCTAGAGCAAAAAAATATTTGCACATTATAATTAGTATCCAGATTTTTACTGATTCTGGTTCCAAAGCGAGTAAGTTACTTGATCTATACAAATTTTAAATTGTACTAGAATAGTGATAATGAGGGAGTCGAATCGAAACTGGAACTTCTAAGAATTAAGAACCGACATTTTTTGGAGAAATGTAACCCATTAAGATGTTTACAAATAATCGGAATTTTAATAAAGACCTTAGTACGTATATAGGTTATTTATAATAACTTGTATGGATAGTTTTGATGTCATCAATCTATCCTAATCAATATATATATATATATATATATAATGCTCAAACATAAGTGTTACATGGATCTGGGAATCCAGGTAATATTGCCTGACATAGCTAAGAAGAACTCTTCGAACGTTGTGCAAAGCTAAATATATTATAATAAAATAAAAGACTAGCTACTCATCACACCCACTTCAGTGGTTGCGTGGTCTAACACAACGCTCTTGCAGTAGACTGGACTGCCGATGACGGGGAGATCAAGGTTTTGATTAAATAATTCATTTGGATAAGGATTCATATCATGATACGGATATAATCACTTTTTGTTCGCATCCGTGTTTTAGTTGACTAATTTCAACAAAAAACGTTATTGTAACATAACTATAATAATTACATATATTGTCTCGCGGATGTTTTTGTTCACATTAGTGAGAACGTTCAATATGTATAGTATTTTTTTATGTAATACCAATAGTGTTTGCAGCGCACCCGGAGAAAGCATATTTTTAGGCTATTTTTTATACCTTGTGTAAAACTATCGACATTGTTATTAAGAATAAATTAAATTTTCAAAATAAAATATATTCTATGCTACTCGCTGATAATGTAGTTTTATATTGGTGAAAGAATTTTTAAAATCGGTCCAGTAGTTTTTGAGTTCATCCATTACAAACAAAAAAATCAAATCTTTCTTCTTTATAATATTAGTGTAGAAAACTTGATGTAAGATGAAAGTGACAAGTACAATTTTTGATTTCTTTATCTGGTTTGAAATATATGATGATAAAGGAAAGTATATTCACCAAAAATAGTTTTGCTATACATGAAGTCTAGTTGGGGGAGCATTGATTTGGTCCTTGTTGGTCGATTTGATTTCAGTGTGACACTGACCAATACTCAAAAGTACGTGGTACGCGATCGCGACGGAAATCCAAGTCGTTCAAGTCCGAGAGCGAGGAGTACGACAGTTTGGGTTCAGACTCTGACACTGAACAGGGTACCTCCAGTCGTACAGAGTCTTCCAACCACTTGGATGACCCAGGGTCAGGTGCCGGCACGAGTAGGGTAGGGGTGCACAGACCTGGCCATCACAGTAAGTTAGTATTTTTCTTAATTTCTTTCATTTTTAATTTATTAATAACATTTAATTTAATAAAAAAAATTATAGAATCTTGTATTTAGATAAGGCTATAACCGTAACTATCAAATATAATAGCTTGTATATTTAATTAATTATGAGATGCGCATTGGTACAGTTGTAACAGGCACGAATCCAGGGAGAGGGCTCGTGGAGCTACCACCCCCCTTCCCCCAAAATCTAAAAAGAACTTTTAAATTATTATAAAAAGATAGTAGTAATAAATTCCCAATTTAAGAAATACAATAATAATTAATTTCAGTTTCACTTTCTTAAACAAACTAAACATCGTGAATAATAAAATGTAATATACTCAGGAATTCCTCCACATACGGTGATCAAAATAGATCAAAATTTCGTAAAAAATAATAATATTACAGTTGACCTATGCTTTCATTCACTAATAATTAATACACTTATTATGACTTTTAATAGAAAATGTAAAAGTTTTTATAAAAATGTATGTAAAATTAGTATATTTTCCATTAAAAGTCAAAAGTATATCAATTATTAGTAAATTAATGAATGGGTCTACTTAAATATATTTTTGTACAAAATTTGAATATACTTTTCTCTCCGTGCAGGTCAGATTCTTTTTCACCCCTTCCCCCGCTGTTAAGTCTTGAGATTACCGTCATCGTCGGACAATATTTGAAGAATGAGGCCCCCCCCCCCCTCCACCTGAAAAAATTCTGGATAGGGGCCTGAGTTTTAATTGTAAAAGTGACAGCATTAAGCACTCCCAAGTCGGAGATGGCTGCGTTATCTGATAGCTCGTGATCTTAGTAAAATCACACATTAGTAGCCAACGATTTCCGCACGTCCATAATAGACTCTGTCTTAAAATATGAGTGGAGAATGACCCTGGGTACTGGAAAACTCCTCGATAGCTCAGTGGTAAGAGCACTGGCGTACTAAACCAAAAGTCCCGGATTCGATTCCTTATGTCCAGGCGTCATTTTTAAATTTAGAGAATATACAGTAGCCCCACGGCTTCTTTGGTGCTGACTGACAGCTTTGAAAAGTTACCAGACCAAATTATGTATCTCTACGCCGAACCATATGATCTGAAAAAACATGTGTTTAGCAGCTGTCACTTCTGAGAGTCAAAATTTAGGTATATACCTAAATGTTGACTGTCAGAAGTCAGCTGTGAGCTTTCGGTCAGCACCAAAGAAGCCGTGGGGTACTGTAGTTGAATATAGACTTATAAACATAGGATTAGAATCAGATGAGACATTCACTTCAAACTATGTTCTAACTTAAACACTGGCTATCAGTGGTACGTTTAACCTAAAATAAAAGTATTTTGACAAAACAATGTTGATGGAGAAATCAGGATTCAAACCCCAGTTGTATGTATTGAGGGTGGTTTTACCTAAATGGTTACCCACTCTCCCTAAACTAAAATGCTTGTGTATTTTCACTAAAATTCTACATTTCTTAACTATACTCCATTATCGTCATCAATGTGTGCGTATAAATCGAACAGTTACTAAGACACGTTGAAAAATCAAATAATAAGTGTGTAAAAATGACTTTCTCAGTAACAAAAAACTATTAATATTGACTACATCTCATCAGACCATTATTAAACCCTTACATCACTTATTAAAGACTTTTGCTTCACTCTATCTAGGCTCAAGACTCTACTTTCTGTTCACACATAAATAATACTGTCACAAAATTATTCAAGACGTTAAGTTTTGTTAGAAGAAACATGAAGGACTTTACAAATCACAGAGCTCAACTTTACCTCTATCATCCTCTTGTGAGAGGCAACTTGGAATTTGGTTCCATTATTTGGTCTCCACATTATAATAAAAGAAAAAAAATCTGGTGGGAAAGTACAAACAATTTTGCTATAGCTATAAAAAAAAGTATTCCTTTATTAAAACTAGGAGATAAGTGAACGTTCTTCATAAACTGTATAAATAAACAAACCGGCTGTGCTCACAAAATGCTCATAAAATGGCAAGGCTATTTTAAAATCTTTGATATATCCTATGATAGCATTGCTAAACCTTGAACCTTGCAACCAGCTAAGTAAAACTGTAATTTAATACATTTAAGTTGATATTTACACATTAATCCTCTGAACTACTGGAATTGGTAGTTATCTGGCTATCTCTACATAACAGCTGTCGTAGTTTATTTAATTGGATAAATATATGTATTAAATATGCTAAATAAGGTTAGTACTAACTAATATCAATTTTAGCTATTTAACTTAGCAATACAAAGGTTATTACCCACAGTTATAGCAACCGTATTTAAGTGAAAAGTGGCACATGGTGTACATGTAAAATTTTACATCAAACTCTTATTGTGATTATAAACTCCATGTTATAAGTTTGTACCGCTCTCTTGGAATGTTTTCTGCTTTATATTAACTCTTTGTGTTAATTAGAAAATTTTACATACTTAATAGAGATATGAAATAATAATAATAATATAAAATAAGAAACAACCAAAGATTTTAATACAAATGAGGCTTCAGCTTTAGTTACAAAGCTAAAGTGTACACATGGCTGTTATAGAAAATTAAGTCTTTGAACGTGTTAATTAAATAAGATGATTTTTTTTAAATATGTTGATCTCTTGATTCAAATTAAAATAGATGATGATAGTGAAGTAGTACAGAGATAATATTCCGATTAATGCCTGAAATGTGACGACAATACTTCACTACGATTGTAAAGAGACTTTATAATATTTGAAAACGTATAAAAAAGTGATGATTTAAATTACACACACACACACACACACATATATATATATATATATATATATATATATATATATATATATAAACAGCCCCAGTTACTGATATGGCACAAAAATATTAGAACAGGTTTACTAATTATCATGTATTGATATACTCATTGGCTAATATTGAATTTGACCCATTTTAATTCCTTCAAACATTAAACATTTTCTAATCCATTGATTCTTGGCGTGTTTTTGGTTAAAAATTAACTGAGTATACTTGTGCTAACACACATCACTGGTTATTGTATTGTTGATATACTCTGACCCCATATTGTGGCCTACCACGCTTTCATGGCTACAAGCCTTATCATGTTGCAATCATCTTGTTCCGTTGACCGCTACCACAGGGCTAGTATGGTAAATTTGTATATATTCATCTTCTGGGACTCTAGTTTGGCATGGAGTGGCTGTGAAGCAATGCTGTTGGCGTACTTTCCTGTTCCCTTTGTTTGTTGCAGGCTGCGTGGGGTGAGCCATGAGTGTTGGGTGTTTAACAAGATGCACCAGTTTGGATATTGACGATCCCCATTGGCATTCTTTTTTCTTCAAAATTGGTTGATGCTCTGAGAGATGACATTGACCCGTGTGCGTGGTTCTGGGTTTATTCGTACGACTCACCCCCTCCCCACCCTCCTCCTTGTAATGTGCAAATGCAATCTTTGAGGCCACCAATTATGATGTACTTAAATCCGATTGGGATGGGAAATCGTACAATGTGTATTATGTTGATCGTATGAGATTAAATGTGCAGTCGATTATTATTTTCACATGTGGTTCATAAATAAAATATGAAGAAAATAGATGTCAAAAGAAAGGGAGTTTGGGAAAGGTAATGGATTAAGTACCATAAAAAAATCTTTGCTTAGTATGACACAATGGGCTTTATGACGAAACGAGTGGACAAGATCCAAAATAATTGGAAAACAGTCATCCATAAGAATTTTTTTGCAATAGGCATGATAATAAGTGGAATTATGATTATCTATTTCAAGGCTATTTGGAATAGCACACTTGGCTAAATCATTGTTAAAATTAAGAGAGATAGCCAGCACACTTTTCTCGCAGACAGCTTCATCAGGTAAAAAGAATAACCTCTCTTGACTACTCTCTTGACCTGATGAAGCTGTCTATGACAGTGAAAGCTTGTCCTTAAAGATGTGTTCATGTGTTTTTTAGTGCTCTATATTGATGTAGCCAATGTTGGAATAATATTTTATTATATTATGTATTTTGAATTTTATAAGGATATGTTTCCGAATAGGTATAGGTTTATTAAGGGTGAATATACTTTGTTAGGATTGTATAGCTGAGGTGACTAGTGAAATGTTGGTGGGGGAAAGAATGTCCATTAGTCACGATTGAAGAGAGGGTATGAATGTGACTGGGAAAAGCGTGGTAGGAAAAGCTGTGGGACTGGTTAAGCGCTAAGGTGCGTCTCGAGGACACTTGAAGAAAAAGACGGCAAGGGTGTGGACGTGTTGGTTAACGAGTCTCACAATAACGTTAAAAGGTGCATGGCTATAGACCTAGAGTTAAAATATTGTTAGTTATAATAAATATACAGTAAATATTAAACTGTGTCTGCTTGTTTTATTAAAGTAACAACTCAAGTAATATAGTGACCACGTGTCAATTACTATATCATGTAACTAATATCAAACACCCAAAATGAATCTAATAATAAAGTTGAAAAACAACAATATAAACATTTCTACTCTATTATCACTAAGGTAAGTGGCCTGGCTATCCCTCTTAATTCTAACTATGAGCTATTTCAGTGATTCTGACGATCTTACGTGGATATGAGAGGAGTCTGAAGAGATACTTTGGTGTTAGAATTCAACCATCATTTTAAAAGCCAAAGTGGTAAATTGGAGGAGTGTTCTGATCAGATCTGGTTCTTATTCGTTCTTTGTTTTTGTTGGAATAATAGCTAGGGAAGAGCCGATAAATAGTGAAAAAAATGTATATAGAATTAGGTAAGTAGTGAGTTAGGTGTTTGATACACTATTTCATTGTCCTTTTCCTTCCTTTGCATAGGCTACTCAATAGATTACTGAAATATCGGTACTGATAGAAGTCCCCCGTAGTTGAGTCTGTCAGGCGATGATGGAGACCAAGCTAGTCTGTGAGATTACAAATCAAGCCCCACGCTGGTATTCTGCTACTCGAGATAATGGGGGTATTGCGTTTAAGAACTAGTATACTAAAACGGCCCCTCAGAACAAGACACTTATAAACTGAATATACTTTCATAAGAAACTACGGGTATAAACTATATTTTGAAACTAGTAATATTCAAACCATAGAAAAATGAGTAGGGTAATCGAGATAGTCTGCAATTGGTTCAGAAAGTAATTAGAGACATATCAAATGAGAATAACCGGCCAAACTCAATCGCTCTCTAGCTTATGGAATAATTTGGGATTTTACGGGTCGAGGCGATACCAAATCACAACATTTGGCGAGAAATAAAAAGCCCGCGCGAGGGTCATCTCAAAATTCATTACAAACGTAGAAGTTTATCCTCTTAGTGAAATATATTTCAGAACATGTTTTCCCTCTAAATAAGTATAGGAACATTTCATTCGTTATAAGGCATAGTCCTGATTCAAGCACTTGAATAGCGTGAATCTGACGCCATGTAAATTACATGCTTTGTTCAAGGAGAATTTAAAGGACATATTTCAGGTAAATTTGTATGTAGCTTCTGCTGAAATATCAATGAATGTCACTATTTCTAGTTTATACTAACAGACATAACCTACTAAGTTTAACACTTGTAATAGACTTGGAACTCTTCAGACTGAGAGTCATACTTTTGATAACTATAGACTTATCAGTATCCCAATAGAAGGTTAAAACATACATTGACCATGCACTTACCCCCATTGCTACCAGTAGCGGATTTAGGTTTGAGGATGCCCTAGGCCCGAGACGATATGGCGCCCTTTTTTTTAACAGTATATATATATATATATAAACATATATATATATATACATATATGTGTGTGTGTGTATAAAATAATGAAAATAATAACAATAATAATAAGAAATCTAATTCAGGTATAAATTAAACATTTATTTTTTTAACATAACAATTAAATGTAGAATTAATAATAAATTGCTTGTAATTAAAATATAAATTATTTTTATCTGATTAATCATATAATAGTTTTTTTTCTTGCTTTCGTCCGTGCGAAAATATCAATGACCTCATACTTAATTTCTTGAACCAATTGTGCTTCAATGGTTAGTAATGCAAGTGCATTTAGTCTGTCTTGTTTCATACTTGCACGCAAATAACTTTTCACTCTTTTCAGAGTGGAAAATGATCTTTCTCCAGAACCCAATCGATTTTTAATTTTAGTCATCTTAAAAATTTTGGCGCCCCTCAAAATTTGCCGCCCTAGGCCCGGGCCTC
>CABFVX010006029.1:11820-44077 GCA_902151425.1 Timema shepardi
AGTTAGTATTCGAGAAAAGATTTCTACAAAAGATTATCAGCCATGTACAGTACATGCCCTACAGTAGCTTGAGTTAACATTTTGAAGAAGGGGAGACTGACCTCAGATACAAAGCGATTGAAAAGTACAGTTATTTAAAATTAAAAATTGGCGTTCTGACAATAATTTTTTAAACGTGATTATTAAAAACAAAATATTAAAATAATGCCACCCCCTAAAGCCGCCACCGCCTGTGCCTAGTGGGCCTATAGTGTAAATCCGCTTCTGGGTATAGTATGTCTTTGAAAGTGAATAGGCATACACTTCTTGAGAGTTATAGATACCAAATGAGAATCTGCTAGGAGCCCAAGAAGCTAGACTATTGTACTAACACAAATATATATATTACGTGTCTGGGCCGCGGCATCCATAGCCCGGTAATGGAAACATTAACCCGTACTAATGTACCGTTGCCCAGGGGACATCCGAATGTACCAATAGTACATCCTCTCCATGGAGGCCCTTTCCATGTCTCGATGAGATGAGATTAAATGAGGGCGATAGTGAGTATGAGGGTGTGGAATCAGTGGAAACACTTAAACCTAATTTAAGCCTAACTAACCAAACCCTAGTGACCGTTAAGGTAATTCCCCTTTTGGGAAAAATACTCAAGGTACCAGCTAGGAATCGAACCCGGGAACCTAGGTTCTTAGCCAGCTGCACTGACCACTACATGACGGGTCCGGTTACTAACACAGGTAGGTGACCTGGTGGTCTAGGGGTAAGGTGTCAGACTTCTATGCTGGCGACCGGGGTTCGATCCCCGGTCCTGGCAAAGATTTATCTGATTACCAAACCCTTCCTTCACCTCTGACAAGACATCTTGTTAATGTGAGGAATGCCAGGCCTCCACCGTGGTTCGGATTCCACGTTAAACTGTAGGTCCTTCATTTCATCTCACAATCACCCTACCATTACACACTAGCGTAAGTGCGTATAACCCGAACGGGTAGTAAGACGCGGTGCTAATAATAATAATAATACTAACACAGATCCAACCATAGCTAAGACACATTCGAGCTTTTGATAACCTTTGAGCCTAAACTTATTTCATAATACCATGTAAATTCTTTATTCATCGTTCTTAACGAAATTCTTACATACACCTATACCCCTTGTCAGTACAGTACAATCAGCATCCTCTTTATTCCATGTGGATAAAACAAGGTTAATGACAACATGCTGATCATAATCTATAGTTCAACTTTAGCCTCAGAGCAGCCAATTAGCGTAAGCTTGAATAATTCCCTTTTTTCCACCCATCACAACGACACTTGGTGTCGGTATTATTTAATAGAAACCTAGTTCACTAAAACCATAGCCTGGGTGGTGGCACAAACTCTCCTTATCCCAATATCCTGAAAGAATAAGAGTGAATGGATCATCACCAAGGCCCGGATTTTTATAACCTATAAAGTGTAACAAAATGTCCAATATATAATGAAAATAAAAATTCATAAAGATTACTTTGAATTACTAAAACGACCCCAAAACAAAAATGATAAATCTCATGAAACCACAAGAATAAATTAAACGAGCACTTTACCAGTGAAAACTAAACTCCTTTATCAAATAAACTTGCATTCTGAATAAAAAATAGCATTGATTAACAAATTCCTGCTTCAGTAGCAATAGCTACCATTTCCACCACCATTTCTCCAGCTTAGTACTAGGAAGCTGAATTTCCCAACCACACAATTAAAGAAGGTGCCAAGTTCAATTGAACTTACATTATATTCTTAGTCCGACAACTGTGAGGGGGAAAATATTAAATGGTTAATTTTTTTATGCCGCAACTTACTATTTCTCCGGTTTATACGTATATGAACTAATTGTGCTAAAGTGTAAGGTTGAGGATGGCTGAACTTGGAGGAAGTTGTCGCTCATTTTTGTGTAGGTAGAGTGGAAAACCATTTAAGAAAAACCACCCACAGTACATCCAACTAGGATTCGAACCCAGGTCTCCCCGTCATTGTTAGGTCAGTCTCTTACGAGAGTAATGCCTTAGTGAGGCAGGAGTTTGAATATTCATTCATTTAGAAATTATATGTAATAATTAGGCCTATATTCAACAGAAATTCCTAAAAATGACCAAACAATATTTTATAGCAAGAAAAATTATCCAAAAATTCAAAATAACTAAAATTGACATAATCATTTTCTCTAAAATATACATTTCTACAACCAGGGGATCACGAACATAGATTATGTACAAATGAGCATTGTCTGTAGTTAAAAAAAATATAGGTTATCAAACTCTAGCCTCAGGTCATCACAAACAGTTTAAATTCCACTTATAAATGATTTTGTTTGATCTTGCCTGCAGTGGGAACGTAAGTATACGGGTGAATCCTCCAGTACGTCTCACCCAAACAGAGGAGACGACATTCATACTGAATCACAAACTGAATCCTCCGTGTGGCTTCTCAGATGGTCTCGAGCCCAGCGAAGCAGAATGTGATCTCGATTCCATGAAGAGACTCAGACTAGCCATCAACGTTTTCGCTCCATCGAGTGACAACCAAGACTTTACTATCGCAGTGTGATCTTATTTTCAGTTTTTTGTTAAAAACATATATTTTATTTTTGGATGCATATTTTTCTACCGACTTTTTTAATTAAATGCCAACCATCCAATAATATCACTTTTGAAAGTACTTACATTTTCTAATTTACATAGAAATTATGACTATTGAATTGTTAAAAACTTTGAAACATTTATTTATGTTATCTTGACCAAATATTATTAAATAAATATATATATATATGTCTTCAAGTGTATAGTTTAGTTGACAAATATTAACTGTTTGATATTTTAATAATAAATTGCGAGACACATAGTGTATTCGTATTTTCTTATTTTAAAGCTGATAATTAGAGACCTTAAATTATTACTTGCAGTAATCTAAAACAAGAAACTTTAGATGGTCCATAAAACACCAGATCACAACTATTGTTGGCTGTGATCAAACTCATAGTCGTGGTAGGCGATACGATGTATCACCTCGTTAGCGACAATCAAGGCGGAATTTTAGCATTTTGGGGCAAACATTACCAAGTACAGTGGATTCCGGTTAATTGGAGAAGCCATTTATTTGGGATAAAACTCTAAGAACAGAAACCAAACAAGTATTTACCTTGAATTTATTCCGAATATTTGGGCCAACTCTCCGCTTAATTGAGGCAGTGAAGGCTCACAAAATCATAGCGTAGATATGCTGCAGCTGTGTTTGTTATTGTGAAGCCGTACTGTGTATTTCGTTTGTTCTGTGGGGTGGCAGTGAAGGGCATGTTGATAGCACACGGCTAACGTGGAAATTGTACAAGCAGCAGCTGAGTCAGTATATTTTAAATAGTGCTGTAGAGTAGCCGTGTTGTTTGTTCAGTGTCGTGGTAATCATATTCTGTTTGACATTATGCTTGTGGTATACAATTGTTTACGAGAACACAAAGGTGTATAGTTGTTGTTCATTGTGTGGATTAATATAAATTAAAAACTGTAACAAATAGTGCACTAAGTTAGGATCGTTAAATCTACTGAAAGAACTGTCAAAATGCCACGTAAAGATTTGACACTCTCCGAAAAAATTGCTATTCTTGACAAGATAAAAAGTCAGCCTCCTAACATCAGTTATTGTCAGCTAGTGGAGAGAATTAAGGTGCCGAAATCTACAATTTCACAATTGTTAAAGCAACAAGAAAAACTTAGAGAGGAGTGGACATTGCACGCGGATTTAAATAAAACATCTCATAAGCGAAAGAGGCAAGGCAAAGATCTAAATGTTGAGGATGCTTTAAATCAATAATTTTCCATTGTAACTAAAAGAGGTGTGCGTGTGAGTAGCCCGATGCTAAAAACCAAGTCGTAGGAGTTGGCCAAAAAGCTAGGTCATGTAAATTTCAACGCAATGGATGGTTGGTTGTTCCAATGGAAGTGCATAAATGAAATTAGTTATGAAAAAGCACACGGCGAGAAGGACAGTGCTGACTCTACGAGCACTGACCAATGGAAATCTGAAAAACTACCAGAGTTGTTTAAAAAATGTAGTGCGGATGACATTTACAACGCCGATGAAACAGACCTGTATTATCGTGCTACACCGGGTGGTTCCCTGAGCTATAAACACATAGCACTGTCCGGTTCAAAGAAAGCGATGGATCATGTAACTGTGTTGTGCTGATCAAACATGTCAGGAAGTGATAAACTAAAACTTTTGATTATTGGTAAAAGTGCCAAATCTTATTGTTTCAAGGGGCTTACAATAGGCAGTTTATCAGTTTAATATTATGCAAACAAGAAGACTTGGATGACCACATATATTTTTACACATTGACTAATGAACTGAGACGTGGAACTGCAACGTAAGTCCAGAAAAATTCTGTTGATATTGGACAACTGTACGACACACCCTCATGTAGATGGTTTAAAAAATATTGAACTGTAATTTTTACCACCCAACACCGCATCTCTGATACAACCTATGGACGCAGGAATTATAAAAAAAATTGGATACGTATTATCGTGGAAAGCTGGTTAATCACACCCTTGAAGCGATTGAGTAAAATCTGCTGACATCATCTTCAAAAGTAATAGAAGTCAGTGCAAATTTTTCACTGTTAAAAGCTGTACAATTTATCGCCGATAGCTGCCGAGAAATAAGCAGAAAAACAATTCAGAATTGTTTTGCTAAATGTGGTTTCACGACTAATTGTGATTCAGATGAAGTTATATGTACAGACAATGAAATGTTTGTAGAACTGCACCACGTCCAAAATTGTGAAGATTTTTAAGCAGTGACGATAAGCTTCAATGCCATTATGGAAATGAAGATTGTGAGGATACAATTAGTGAAGAAATTGAGGCAAAACACTCAGAGACAACACAAGAACAAGAAAATTATGGCAATGAAACACCCAAGCGAGTGACTAACCAGGATGCCAGGAAATATATCGCTGAATTTAGATGCTACTTTATGAAGGAAGGTAATTAAGGCAGCCCTTCATCAGCACTAGATACTTGCACCGACTTTGTACAGGTGCAGTCCATAAAGAAAATACGTCAGCATACACTTTTTATCAAAGAAAGAACTCTTAAGTAACGTGTAACTCTTACTTGACACATACAAGTATGTACTGTAAAGTCATTCAACATATGTAAATTTTGCTTGCTTTTCAATCTAGTTAGAGTATTTTTAAATAATTGTTTGCACCATTAAAATTTCGTTTAATTAAGGCAGCCGCCAAGTTGGGCAAGAGTGACCTATCCCAATGTGTCCCTATTAACCGGAATCCACTGGAATACCAGATTGACACGAATGTATATCTGGGATTCGCAGAAATGAGCCCGAGCCCCGATAGATCACCCATCTTGCCTCACAGTGAATCATTACTTGTCACAGCGCTAGTTAAAATATGAAAACTTAATATTCACATACATTCACAAAAATTATTTTTACAGACAGACAAACAATTCGCTCTCTATATTACACAGATTAAAATTTCAAAATTGCCAAGACAACAACCGAGGATAGTTGTGATTGGCTGTCGGAGATGACAAGGAACCTTTGGACCCATTTACAGATATTTCGATTGATGCTGACCGCAACGTAAATATCAATAAGGGTTGTTTTAAACCAATTTGGTGACCTGGCAGTCTAGGGGTAAGGTGTTAGATTTCTGTGCTGGCGGCCGGGGTTCAATCCTCGGTCCCGGCACAGATTTTTCTGATTACCAAACCCTTCCTTCACCTCTGACAAGACATCTTGTGAATGTGGGGAATGCCAGGCCTCCACCGTGGTTCGGATTCTACGTTAAACTGTAGGTCCTCCATTTCATCTCACAATCACCCTACCATTACACATTAGTGTAAGTGCGTATAACCCGAACGGGTAGTAAGACGTGGTGCTAATAATAATAATAATAAACCAATTTTATTATAAATTATCGTAGGTGACCTGGTGGTCTAGGGGTAAGGTGCCAGACTTCTGTGCTGGCGGCCGGGGTTCAATCCTCGGTCCCGACACAGATTTATCTGATTACCAAACCCTTCCTTCACCTCTGACAAGACATATTGTGAATGTGGGGAACGCCAGGTCTCCACCGTGGTTCGGATTCCACGTTAAACTGTAGGTCCTTAATTTCACCTCACTATTACCCTACCATTACACATTAGCGTAAGTGCGTATAACCCGAACGGGTAGTAAGACGCGGTGCTAATAATAATATAAATTATCCCTAGATTTAATTTGATTTCTTTATTGAACTAATACTATTTCAGACATTACTAACAACAGTTAAATCGAGTGTTCCTTGAGAAATTAGAGTCAAAAGTTAATAATGCTTGTCGACTTATATCTACTTTTTTTTCCTTTAAATATTGGCTAGGGGTGTCAACTGCCTCTCTCTGCTCTCCCCACAAATTCCACCCATGACCACAATGTATCATGTACTGTGATGCATTACCTTGCGATACCTTGTGAGCTACGATCTATGATCCAACACTATGAATCATCATTTATGATATAACGTGATAAACGATACACTGTGGTAGACGATATAATCGTGGTAGATAATACATCCAAAATCATAATATTGATGTAAATATTAAACTGGTTTTTCACGATATATCGCCCAGTCCAAAATATATATTTAAAATGACGGTCGTTAAGTGAACAAAGAAGCAAACTAATTTGATACATATATATAAACATACATCTATGATTTATATATATAATTTAGATATAAATATATTTAATTTAAATATATGAGTTATATATATGATTTATATAGATTATTAATATATGATTATATATACATAGCAAAATAATGACGAAAACTGTGATACTCAAAAATTATTTGAAACTATATACTAATGTAAATACACTCAAATATAATGTTCTAATCAACATATTGTGATTATTGTTTTTTTTGCCAAATCAAATTCAAATAAATCTTTGTAATCTTAAAGAATGAGATAGTATCTGTGCCAACAGAAAATATTTCCAATATTTAAACAATTTGTAAAAAACGTATCGTACCAAGAGGAAAGTCATGTTGTGAAGAAAAGTTATTAGTGGATACAGTCGTGGAGGATATTTAAAAGATCACCTTTTTATTTTTCAATGGATGCTAGACTTTTTTACCTTCAGTGTGATAGCAGATTTGTTTAGACAAGTTCAACAAGTTATAATGAAAGGTAATTCAGGGTTATAGAATGTTCCTACCTCACACTAAATGTCTTAATTGATGACCGTTTGCATCGATTCAGTATTATAAAATGAAATGTAACAAAAATTATTGATTACACCAAAATTATGAAGCGATGAATCAAGGAATTAATCCCGAGATGAAAGTATGTGCATGTGGCTCAACAAATCAGATGCAAAATGTTATCATTTCAAAAAACACTGTTGACGTCCATACTGTAACTAAATCACTTTTGTATGAATATTTTTTTCTAAATATTTTTAAATAGTGGAAAAATTCCATATGGACAGTTAAATTACAGTCCCACTCTGTATGCATGAAATAAATAGTTTATATTAAAATTATTAAGGTTACCTGAGTTTTTAAGTAATTTGTAAACACTTGATACTGTATTGATACTGTTTTGGACCCCACTCACATATTAAAAAAGTCATGGATGAAGTATAATTTTCTTAGATAAACTGTATATAAAATATCCTTTTAATACTTCATCCATGGAGAGTACGTGCTTTTTAGAAGTAGTTTCAATATATGTCACCATAAAACTTGATTTTTCTTTCAAAGATCAATTCCGTAGTGTTTACAAAAAAAGCATGTGACGCTGGCTCCCTCTACCCAATAGGGAGCTAGACTTCACAACACCTGTTGCCAGGAGTTTTTCCGTTAGTTAGTTTTAACACCGGTGACAAGGGTTCCAAGAGGCAAGGGGTAGGTCATATATAAGCTACTTGTGCATATGAATCCATCACAGTAACATAAATCTACACAGTCCCGGTAATATATATAGAGCAGTAAGACAGTAATTAACAGTGCCGGTAATATATTATCAGTAAAGCAGTAAGACAGTAATTGACAGTGCCGGTAATATATTAGCAGTAAAGCAGTAAGATAGCAATTGACTGTTCCGGTAAAATACACATGATACCGGTAATATATAGAGCAGTATGACAGTAATTAGTGCCGGTAATATATATATATATGTATATATATATACAGTGCCCGTAACTTAAATCCATAGAGTGCATTAAATATATTAGAGAAAAAAATCACAGAAAAATAATCTGTGAATTTAACAAAAACTGTTATTTTATATATCATATATTCAGTACCAAAGGGGTAATCATTCTAATAAATCGTATACAACATCAAAAGTTTTGTTTACTTATTAGATTAAATATCATAAATAGTCGTATTACATACCGCGAGCAGGTTCACAGTAAGGCATGCTCACGTCATCATCATCGTAATACCCAATAGCGTTATAGATAGTGGTAAAACAACAGGGCATTATCACGATTATAATCAATATCACTTTAAATAGTGCAAATAGCGGGAAAGTCAATACGTATCATCAAGGCCGTAACCCGCCAATAANNNGGGGGTTGGTGGGCACATCCTCCAATTGCGGAGGGGTAGAAAAAATTATAAATGATAAATAATTCTAGAGGCTATCTGAATTTGTTTATGGCAACATAACCCCCTAACTGCCGAAAGTTAGGAAAAATTCTCAATACTAAACACCTCTAGACGCTCTCTGAAGTGCTTTTTATGGTAACACAGCCCCAGCCCCCTAATTTGTACTTGTACCTTAATTTTTATATCGTTTGAAAAATAAATAAAGCTATATATATCTTGTTCATAAAATTTCAGGGGGAGTTTGAACGCCCCCAAACCCCCCTCTGACTACGGCTTTGCGTATCATTATAATTGGTGCCCATCGCGCTGCGTATATATAAAAATAAATTCAATATAATTTTAATACTCTTGAATTTTACAATTTTCTAAAGTTTTAGTTGATTGTATTGAGATTAATATTTTGCATTGCTTCAATCTTTCTCCCGAGTTTTATAGTACAGGACTGTCTGTGCATCGAGCTAATAGTAACAATATTGTTAATATATTTTGTATTTAATATATTCAGTGGTGGCTCATGGATTGTTGCCTCAACAAGCCATAATTAACGGGAGTGCATTAGTAAGTGGTTCCATTCCATAAACAAATTTTCCCTTTAATGCCAATTTACAAACATACATTCACTAATTATGTGTGGGTTTGGTCAAATAAATGGTGAAGAGGAGGAAACTCTATTATTTTTATTTAATGTGCCCTTTCTAAACCGACTGACTATATCAATACATGACATATTAAATAACTTAAATATAGAGCAAACAAAACATTTAGCCCTCAGCCGTTAATTCATCACTGTGTAAGGGGGAACCCACATTTCACCAATGATACATTTTTCGACCATGCCACTAATTGAGCCCCAAGACCCCCTAGCTGAGTAGACAGACACATTACCAACTAGGAGGTAACGATATACCATCATAATCTTGTCAAGCCTAGCTTCCTCTATCAACGACACACTAATCACCAATATATATATATATATATATATATAATATTAGCTCTTTGTCGGTAAACAGTCTGTCAGATTATATCTATAAGATTAAATTGTAATATTTACATTAATTTTTCTCTTGGTGATCAGTTTATGCCAAACATGTAGATGTCTTATAACACAATTAAAATATATAATATTATAATATACATATATACACACACCTAATCACGCCGTTCCCATAAGAAGTAGGCCAGAAACTGTTCATTTAGCTCAAACAACAACTCCGTACTTAATCTATCCTCAATATCTTTCTCCACACCTCCCTATCCTTGCATAATCCCTTCGCTTCCATAACATCCACACACCTAGTAATAAAATGTAATGCTCTTTTATTCTTAAGGCTCTTATTGTTTCTCTTTTTCACATATTCGTCTGCAACATTTATCGTCATCTTACATAGCCTACCCCTTCCTTTTAATCCATACACTTTACTTTCATCTTTAATTTGTTTCGTCACTCGATCCACACTCATATTTTCAACATTCCCAAACCAACGTTAAGATGCTTATTTCACATTGACCTATTGTATTCCCTTTCAAACCACACTCCTTCAGCACCCATTCATTACTGACTCTCTCCATATATGAGTTTTTCCGCGTGCACATCTTAGCTATCTCATGCTAACCACATCACCTTGCTTTTGTGTTTCTCCTGACAAATCCATGCTTCACATTCATACAACACTGTTGGTGTAATCACACTTTAATAAAATGTCATCTTTACCTCTTTCGATACCAGTACTTCATTCTTTGCATTAGTCCACATACATCAAAATACTTTCATAGATGCATTCACCCGTATGTCTATTCTGCCCAGATACAAAAAATCAATCACTTGTCCTAACAGTGCACCGTCTGTCACGGTGCATGAACATACAGGTTAATACAAGTAATGAGAACAAGAGGAGATTAGGTTCAATGAATTTTAATGATACTGTATACTTCATAGAACAGATATTTGAACATATTGCACTTATATCTCAGTAAGTACTAAGTTAAATAACAAAGTAATGAAGTGTGGCAAACTTGCTTAAGTAATAGCCACAAGGGGGCGAGAAGCGCCAAGACAATAACACACGCCAAAACGCGGTGTTACTCATTTTACTATTTACATGTCAAGTCGGCCTGGCAAGCAGACCAAGTGCGTACCCCAGTCAAGTTCTAGTTTAGCTATATTAGAGAGCCCTCGATACTTAGATACCATCCTAATCAGTGTGCAAAAACAGTTACTCGGAAATATCTAGATCCACGGGCCAACCGAGGACGAGACGCGTCCCACTGGTTGAGCACCCGCTGGGTGAGCAGCACCATAAAAATCTAACAATGAACAAGTGACACTGCAGCCAAGCCTGAGGGGCAAGACGGCCCACTAGCAGAGTACTTGCAAAGTGAGAGTAGCAAAATAATAACAACACTATACCACGGGCCAATCATGAAAGGTATGAGCGGCCCACAGTTTAACTACCCAAATACAACATTGGGATAGGCCAGTGAACCTAATTAGGTACAAATCATCGGCCTCCATATAGCCTAAACTATCTCCTGCCTAGGCAAGCTATCCTAAATATACAACAATGGACACATCATGTGTGTCGCGGGATTCACCATCCCGGGCGCGAGAAGCGCGCTATACCGCAATTGTTGATTGCAGTCTGTTCTCCTGGCTCAGGAGACTCTACATTAAATCTTATATAACTAGCCTAATAGTAACATAACAACAGTGTCTCACAATAGACACGGATAGTTTCCTATTATTATTCCCTACTAAATGATACTTCCATCTATCCTCGCAGGACGTTGACTAACCCTAACAATAACATATTAATCTGGAGTCTACTCGTCATATCTCATCTTCGTAGTTGTAAAGTCCTTCGCCTTCCCCCGGTATAGAATATCCATTCCCCTAGGATAGTAAGACCACCGTCGACTAGATGATAGATTCTGACTAGAAGTGCGCGCTGATTCGGACTGCGTAGACGATGTTTCAGCGATCGTCTGCTGGCGCGTTCTGTGCTAGTTCCCAGCAGTCAGGCGAATATATAGTCGATAGGTCCGTACCAAGCGGAGGGGGAACCTCCCCACTCTTCTGAGCCAGGCAGGCCAACGGTTTTCTAGGAGCGGTCAGTTGGATGATGCTTGTGGCCGAAAGCGGAGTTATTCATTCCCAGCAGTGGTGACCGGTCACTTATCTTCTATGGTGTGTCATCGAATTGGGCATCAGGCTTACAGGACGAGTCGGCGAAGTGGTATGTAAATAAAGAGATATCTTATTAGCGAAGCATTTACATTAGTATGTTATGTTTAACCTTGATGATTTGCAGGAACTAGCCACACATACGTTCTCTTGCACGTTTTAACGGGGCTAACCCTAGTTTGCCCGTTACAACAGTTTTCCATTTATGTTAAGATAACTATTATTTCTTGATCCATACGTATCAAAAACCATCACATTAGTTTTGGAGACTATACAAATATCCATTCTGCCTGTCGCCACATTCAAACGATGTATCCCATTATATAAGTATCTTTCATTCTCAGCCATTAATATGGTATATTCATATAGCAGCACTCTCACATTCACACAGTCCATTTGAACAATAACCGTTTCCTCACAAGCATCCCTCATACACGTCGTATCCATTAATACGTTAAACAACCATGGAGACATAACACAACCTTGTCTAACACCCTGGTCAATGTCAAAACATTTGCTCCAAGTTCCATCTGCCTTAACACACGCTTTACTTCCATCATATACCGCCAAAATTCCATTTACTAGCCATGCATCCACACCATACTCTCTCAGAACATTCCATAATACACTAAAATTCATCCGATCGCTTTCTTTCACCAGATCAAATAATGCGCGATAAACTTTCTTCCTTATTGCCATATATTGCTTAATCACTTGTTGCATTGTAAATATCCTGTCCATGCAACCTCTACCTGACATGAAACCACATTGTACACCCCAAATCTTGTTCGCAATTTTTTCATGCACCCTCTCAATTAATACTCTTCCAAAAACTTTGCCTGAAGTACTCAATAAACTAAATGCCATATAATTATTATATTCACTTTTATTACCTTTGCCTTTGTACAAATAGAACATTTGAAATATTCCAGCAGACACATTGAATAACTAACACAATGGAATGTGAGAGGAGTTTTTGTGTTAAAGAGAATGAACTGTTAAAGGACTATTGGGAGAAAAATTGGTATTCTGTGTGTAAGTGAAATCAGGCGGAAAGGGAAAGGTTCTATGATGACGAGTGATGGTAGCCTGGCATTGTGGTCAGGTGTGGATGAATCAGTAAGGGGAATTCAGGGAGAAGGTTTAAACCTAAGCCCAACAACTAACCTGTTTTTTCAAGAGGTATAACTTTCTGACATCTATATTTCTATGGGTACGTATTAAAATAGGCAATCTTAGAAATATGTTGGCTGCTGTTTATGCTCCGTTGGAGGGTGAAGACGAGAATTTGAGAGCAGAGTTTTTGAAAAAGCTCAGTCTAGTATTGAATGCATGTGAACCGTGTGAACAAACTATCTTGTTAAGAAATATGAATGGATGGGTCTGTACTCAAGGAGAGTATTCAGAGAGCGTGTTTGGAAGGAATGGTAATGACAAGGTAAGCTAGAATGGTAATGAGTTAGTGGTCTGTGTTTAGAAAAAGGTTTATTTGTGTCAAGCACATGGTTTAAGAACAAATATGTTAATTTGTACACATGGCAAAGAGGTGATTCGAGGATGATGCTTGATTTTGTGGTGTATTATGAGAGCCGTAGAATGTTAGTAAAAAATACTAAAGCTGTGCATGGAGCTGAATGTGGAACGGATCACTTTCTAGTGATCTCAGTAGTTGAATTAGCTAGAAACTTCGGGAATAAGAAAGCTCAAGAGTATTAAGCATGTAAGAGTGAAAGTGGTAAAATTGCAGGATAAAAGTGTGAGAATGATATATGAAAAATTGTGGGAGAAAAATTAACTTTACAAGAGTGTAGTGTAAAAATAAATACTAATGGTATAGAAAGTGCTTGGAACAGAAGAGAATGTAGTTGAGTGCACAAAAGATATGTGTGGATCTGCGGTACTGGGAAACTTGAAAAGAGATGCATGGTAGAATGAACAGGGGAAAGAAGCTGTGATAAAAAAGAAAGAGGCAAACAAACAAATGATTGCTGTGAAGCGTGAAACTAAACCTAAGTAGTTGTGGGACATATACAAAGAGAAAAAGTTTAGTGAAAGTAAAGAGTAGAGGAGAGTAAAAAGCAAATGCGATTAAAAGACGGAGAAAGAATGAATTTGAAGTAAATAAGTGGGTAAGAACGAAACGTAAAAAAAAACGTAAAAAGAACGAAACAAGGGGTGCAAGGAATTAATTATGAACGTGGTTATATGATCTGCGATTAAAACCGTATAAGAAAGCCATCGAGGAATTATTTTGAGCAATTGTATGGCGAAAATGTAGAGAAAGGATCAGAAAATAGGGATAATTTTGTGATGAGTGAAAGGAGGTGTTAAAGTCTATGAATGTTTTAAAGAATGGCAAATCTGTAGGCACATATGGAATCACAGTGAAATACTTAAGTGTGGGGGCATGGTACTTTTTGATTACTATTGTCAAAAGAAATAAACTAAATATTGAATGTCACGTGCATGTATATGAGAATGGAGTTTTACAGTCGAGTAACCTATAGCCTCAGAAATATTCAAACAAATGCGATGTGTTAAAATGATAGCGCGCTCAACTTGTTTTATGTAAGCCAATACATTTTGTCAAAAACGTTTTAAGTAGATTCTTCTCAACCATAATCCACACTCTTCCCCTCCAACTAGCACAACGAATCCACATCAGTGGATATGCAGGCTAGGACGTCTGTAACAGTTGCGCCTAGCCACAGGTATAATTGGCGCATTTGAACCTTTACACATATTATATAATTGAAAAGAGCATAGATTGAGAAACAAATAGATTTATTTATAACAAAAACCAAAGTTAAGATAGCAATGGTTTACAATAATGTAGACGAAATGATTAAGGGTTTTGGTCCAATCAGACTGTGGCTACTAGGGCTGTGTAGAATTTAAGAGTTGTCCGCAGCTCACTCACCGGTGCCTCTTCGTCTACTATCTATCCTTTCTCTCGGATTGCTGCAACTAATTCAGCTTGTGACATCTGTTGAACACTCCTAATGTCTCCATTAGTTGGTTGTTGATCCTCAGAATTATTGAGTTCAGTCGCCACAGAACCCTCGCCATCCATGATGAGTCAGTATATGAAAAATTAGAGAACAAGATTATAAACAAAAATTATAAATATATTCATAAATTTATTAATGTTGATAGATTCCATCAAGCAAGACTGAAAGTTATTGAAAGTCGCGCAGTTTGTAACAATTGTACGACTAGCCCACAGGTAGAAGTAAATTCTATAAAGTATAACAATTCAATAATTACTAACAGAAAAATATATGACAAGGTATACATGTAACTTTAAACCAGGCTGTGCTTGATGGGGCCTTCAAAATATTATCCATTAATACACTTAGGATAACCAGCTGTTAATAACAGCAGTTGATGGCTAAGAAATAGGTGTCATCAAAAGTACTATGGCTGGTCACATTCCCCTTTGGTACTGCCAGGGCATTCAATAGTACATAAAATTCTAAAGGCATGAGCTTTAAGAACACAAAAATTAGAAATCGATTGAAAGGTAAGAGTGAAAGAGTATTATTTGCGCGGACCCCACTATGACTCTAGTGCAGTTCCCTGGGTTGCGCACTGTAGCTAATACTGCACGTGAAACGTGATTACTTGACCAACCTAAAACACTGGTATCTATCAACTGAATTGTAATAAGATAAACAAAACAGACAACCTGGGGCTAGCCATTCATAAACTGAGCCGGTTCTCACGCCGTACAAGGCGTCATGACAAATTCTGATTTAAAAATATATTAAAGGAACTAGTGGAATATTATAAGTTCCTTATTAAGACATTATAACTTTTCTACGTCGGAGGCGTATATATATCTCAACAGAGACTTCTGTACTTAATTACAATACTTGAAAAACAAGAAATAATAGGACCCGTCCGGCATTCTAAAGGACACAACATTTAATACAAATAAACTGAAACTTGAGTTAGCAAGTTAACTAGATTTGAACATGATCAACGGTCAACTAGACCTACTATCAAAAAGGAAATCGTCTCCGACAATATAAAAAACTAAAGGGGTGCATTCAGATATAACTCATCTTTATAAACAAAATTATCTAAGTCATAAGGACTCGATTACTGCAGAATACTTAAAACATCAGAGTCTGTGGTTCCATCCATAGCTGCGGTGAATCCCACGGCCTTGACTTAATAGGTGGTTATTGAAAAACTGTCATCCCCTCTAAAGTGGCGGTTTATCCGACGCCTCCTTCTTCATAGTCATCGTGGCGAACCTGGAGTTCTTCCTTCAATGCAGAGATACAGTAAATGGCTATATGGTGTGTTGGGACGTGGCCCCTTATATAGTACTCAGCCTGATACGAATGGAAGAAAGTAGAAATAATTATAAACATAAGAACATAAAAAAGGAACTACGAAGAAAGGCGGGCATAAAGAGAGAATTAACGAGAATAATTCACTTACGAAGGAAAGGTGGGAAGAAGCTTCCTTGGTTTACCACCAGGGGCGTTGATGAGGAGATTTTTAGCGTCGATAGTAACACGCACATTTTTACTTTAACAGATCTAGTTCAGATAGCACGCGGAATGGCCATCATTGAATAGCTTTATTGAGCTTCATATGTGGTAGAAAGGAATCAGCAGACATCCAGAAGATGTGAGTACTCAGCAAGGCATCTTATATAGAAATATATCTGTTTTAATTATGTTATTCAGGATCCATTATTATTTTAATAATATTTGGTGATATAGATGTAGTTTACTATTTTTTTATGTTAACCGCATGGCTGGCGTAAGTAAATCTTTTTGACTTTATCCAATGAGAAAAGCAATGCGTTAAAGTATTTTTATTCATAATTATGTTAATATTAATTATCTTCTTTGATATCTACTCCCGTATTTAACAAAAGTCAGTATTTTTTACCAACCACGTGTTTGAATGTTTGAAGGTAGGAAGAAACGTAAATTTATTAGACTGCATCTTCAGAGTAGACTCAATTAAATATGCGAATATAGTTTATTCCTTGCATAAATTAATGAATTATAGAATTTTCTAATTGTAGATGTCCAATCTAACTGATTAACATGTTACACGTCAATATCGTCTAGTCTAGTCTTTGTTGCTATTTATGTTCCCAAAACACCATGACAATATCAATGTTAGGATTTAAAATAAAAAATGGCAAATTATACCATGCCAATGTAAATCGTCAAAAATAGTCATTCACCATTTGCTTCTTTTGCGTCGATAATATGCCCACTATTCATATTTTGGCTAGATACCTCACCTTAAAACGATTGATGCCCGGCCACTAGAGAGGTTTCCCCCACCACGTCACCACTTCTCCTCCGCTCGCACGTCCGAGCGCCCGAAACAACAAACACATCGGTTTTCAGACGTGTTTTTAGGTATTAAATCGGACCTTGCATACATTTCATTATATGGGGGTTGTAGATAAACTCTTCGCAAACAAATCGCTGTTTGAAAAATCACTCTATGACCATTATTGCTCGCTTCCAAGCCATTTTTCGGGAACACCTACAATACTAGCTAATGCTACATTAGTTCTACCCATCCCAAATAATCCTACAATATTAACACTAGCAAGACTAGCTAGTTTACTTGAATACTAACCACTCCGAATAATGACGATACTAACAGATATCCTACATTATCTAAGGTTACTAAACTTACTATGTCTAATATATGTGATGTACTCACACATCGTATCTTCTGGCTTAGCACAACCTGTTCGCACCAAATCTTAAAATGAAGAGAAGTCCTAACAATCTGTGAATTATGCAACAACAACACGTTCCAATAGAAAGATCCAGAAATGCGCTAATTAGCTTGGCTGGGCTACAAACGAGCCAAGTTGAACTGCAACGAACCCGATGTCTGGTGTACGTGAATGGATGGGTGTACTTAGATTCTACAGCCAACTCACTGGATGTCCGGCGTAAGTGTATTGGGAACGAGTCAAGTTTAGCAGCCGACTTAACAGGTGTGCGGTGTACGTGACTTGAGCACGTACTAAGTTTTAGTATATCCTAACAAGAGAGTGCTGTCAGCACGTGCTAGCCGTGATGGGTCATATTCTTAATAAGGTAATCTCCCAACTACCAATCCATCAACTAGACCTATATATAGTTAGCGTTCAGCTAGCATCGATGACTATTATATTCGACACAACCACGGGAGGTCCTAGACTGGGCTTGTACATAATGGCTCCAGCATGGCTGTATACAATCTCTCTCTCTATATATATATATATATATANATATATATATCATTAATTGTTTGAAAGTTAAACAATCTTTAATGGGTTTGAGTATTTGGAAACTTAGATTCATTATGTGATCATAATAGTCCTGTGTAGGCGTCGGCAATTTCCCTCTAGAAGTTTTTATTTAGAAAGTAAATTTATCGTATGGGACACTTGCTTGAGATTTCCTTTTTTGCCACTTGGATGCTAGTCTCTTTGTGATTTTTAGATATGTTATTAGGTAGCCACTTTTTGGTACTTTTTGTTTGCTTGGAATATTTAGTTTAAATATAATTTATTATGGCACTTATTGTTACCAACAATTGTCCTAACTTTAAAATTGGATAACACTTCGTTTATATTTAATGTTTTGTAGACGAACATCCTTTGATGAAATGGTTAAAGTACATGTGTTTTGTTTGTTTATCCGTGAAAAATTACTAGTATTATATTGTATTATTGTTTGTTTTCTATTAAAATGTTAAAAATTAACATGTTGGAATCTTCTCGAATACTTCAAAGGTGGTGGAAGAAATAGTCCCACAGAAGTTTGAGTTAAGTCGGGAACTCGAACATTTGTGTAATTTATAAATATCAGAATTGATATTTAAATTTAAATTTAATCATAGAATTAAATTTGTTAAGTCTGAATTCACAATGGTGTTTCAGGCACGTTGTTAACCTTTTAAGAGAGGCTCTTTAAGCTCTTTAATATGATGTTAATGATTTTGATTTATACTTGGGTCTCTTCCAGACTAGTTCATATGAATGAATAATTTACTTTGAGTTGGTTAAATATATTCTAAAATGTACTGCGCAAGTTAGTCTCTGCCATATGTATGTTTTTCAACACTCTTCAGTTTGCCTTGTGAGACCATGTATTTTTCTGCTTTACCTTGAATAAATAATTCAAATATTTATTATAATTTCAATTGTTTCTATTTCTTTGTTATATTAAATTGTTTAGATTCCAACCACCCTCTTGTAGGCTATTTGTGGCCTCTAACTTTTAGGCGTAGAGGTGGAGAACGGTACAATTACTGTGGAGAATGATAGCTCCTACTGCACTGTGTGACGAATCGCTTGATAAAATTAGTTATTTGGACGGATAAAAACAAATCAAAACAGGTGATTTATAATTATTGTTTTAGGCCTAAGCTTATTGAATTCTTCATGATGACAATGATCCCAATGCCAAAGTATATTTTTCACGTGTTCTTAAGTGCTTAATTCCTTCAGAAAAATATTTAATATAAGAAGACACGTATGTAAGCATACCTAAATATCGTCTTAAGTCTTGAGTATTGTTGGGTCTAGGTATATTAACAATAGCGACTACTTTGGCTGGATCCGATAGCATCCCTTTACTAGTGAATAAGTGGCCCATGTAAGTAACCTTTTATTGGCAAATTTGTTATTGGCTTAAATTAAACATCAAATTTACAGATCTATCTCTTTCACCAACCTGCTTTAAGATAGAATTGTGTTGTTCTTGGCTAGATGCATACATTAACAAATCAACAAAATAAATAACTTAAATTGGAAATTCCTTCAAAAATTGTAATCATAGTTGAGGGAAAAATTTCAGGTGTTGAGCTTTTCCCAAATGGTAAACGTAAAAACCTATAGCAACCAAATGGTGTGATAAATGTACATAATTTTAATGATTCCTCATCAAGAGGAATGGTTCAAAATCAAGAATTGGCATCTAATGTTGAGAAAAATATAGCATCCTTTAAGAGGGCTTAGACAGTATAAGTGTAGGAAAAGGACAATGTGACCTAAGAATAGATTTATTCAAGTTGCGCGGATCTAAACAAATCCTAAGGTTACCATTCTGTTTTCTAATCAGAACAATACTATTCACCCATGGTGTTGCTTCACTCCCTTTAGATATAACACCCAAATGTTCTATGCGTTTGAGTTCACTCTCTAGATCAGTAAATAATTTAAATGAAATCCTTCTGACAGGCCCTACAACTGGACTTAATGATATATTTATAGAGGAATGGCAATACCTGTTTATATTTCCAAGACCCTCAAAATTATATTTAAATTTATTTACAAATACCTGGGACTTCGCTCCTAGATTAATATTATTTGGTAATGACTGATTAGGCTCTGTTTGACTCTCATATATATTTGCAAAAGTAACATTATTAATTCTCTTAATTAATTTAAGTTCTACGCAAGTTTTAATACCTATAATTGTATTGCAATCCATCTCTATATTATTGGAATTTTATAATAATTTCCTTGTCTTTGATTTAACAATTTAAATTAACTTTACCTCTTACATGAAGTAATTCTTTACTAAATGTCAGGACACGAGTAAACGTTAAGTCTATTTTAATTTCTGATAAATTTATACTTCTGCTAAACCCATTACATTAGTCTGAGCTCCTGTGTCCAGATTACAACATAGACGTTTTCCCTCTATTAAAATAGCTATGTCCCATGTTAGTGTATTTACATTTGTGATATTTTCTCTAATATATAATAAACCTATAAATAGGTCATTGGACTGAAGCGATAAGCTTTTAAAACTGGAGACTTATTTTTAAAGTATAACTTTGCATGGTGACCAATTTTATTACAAAAATTATACTTTATCCTTGCTGATGGACATTTGTAGGGGTGTTCCTGACCACATCGAGTGCATTTAGACAGCCTTGGACTTGACGACTGCTGTCTTGAAGAGTTTCCTCAGAGGCTTGGACTTATATCTTTAAATTGACTTAGTGACCTCTTCAGTTGAACATTTTCCAGTGTTCCCACAAAATATTGATTTGCTGATAAGTTACCTGAAGTAAGCTGTTACGTCTGGAGTTTGGACATTTTCAATGTTTTGACAAGCTGGACTGCTTTATTTAAAGTGATTTGACCATCTTCAATTAGGCGTTGTTTTATGTTATTTTAAGAGTAGCTGAGACCACAAGTGAAAATATATTTCACTAAACTTTATCGTAAGTCACCAAATTCACAAGAAATACTGAGATTTGTTAAAGCTGTGTAAAGTCTTCTAGTGATTCATTTTCTTTCTGACGACGTTGTAACGTTCGAATGAAATGTTGGCTTTTGGTCTGAATTATTCATTAAACCTTTGGACTAGTTAATTATATTTCACTTGGTCAATGTCTAGGTCAAAAGAATTAATCACTTCGCGAGTGTCTGGGCTCTGGGCCTAGGTAGTGCAACAGTATAGTGACCTTGCGCAAGTCATTTTCCTTTTCTAGACGTGTGTGTCGTAGAAATATGGTGAAATGCGTTGACCACTTTCTCCACACTTCAGACTTCTTAAGTCAATCATCTGAATCGCTGTAGCTGCTAATTTGGGTGACCTTGTGGCGTTGGCCATTTTATAGTTTTTAAATTACTCAACATCGAACGCGAACTATTTATGTCATAACCGACCGACGTCTTAACTTCTGACACGATGTTATATATATATATATATATATAATATATATATATATAACTTCTGACACGATGTTATATATATATATACATATATATATATATATACATATATATATACATATATATAATAGTTTATTAATTAAAGGCAAAACAGTTCGGCATCATATAATAAAAATTTAATGTACAGTATGAAATTGCTTGACAGAATGCCTCTTGTCAAGGTCACGGAACATTATCATGAAGTAATGTAGGCTCAGTGTACCAACTGTCACATAACAATTATCTCACAATATTTACAACCATAGCTATTGGCTCTCAAACTAATTGAATTCATTGATAACCAACAATTAGTATAGCTACCACAAAGTATTTCAAATATAAACAGAATATATTTTCCATCCATTATTTAATTGACTAGAGTCTCTTCCCACATTCTCATTGGATAATACATTTCAAGTTCGTGTATTATCTATGCTCAACACAATGCATAACGTATAAGAAGTGTAAGTTAAGCCTTATTTATATCTATACTCATTTAGTTAATTTAACATGTACTTATTATGCGCTATGTATGACGTTGAGCATATACAATACAAGAACTTAAAGTGTATAAGCCAACGAGAATGGGAGAAATTTCTCTGGCCAATTACACGCTACTATACACAATAGAGATAAAATCAGGGACGACCCTAGGCAAATCCTGTGAGGGGAGCCCCTGTACATAGCATATTGATTTGAGGTTCCTCATGGTTAAAAGCGTCCAGATTGCCTATTTTAACAAATTTCATGTATATTCAAATGTTGTTTATTGAACTGAAACTCAACTAAGTAAACAAACACAGTACAGGTCTAATTGACAATGACGAACTGATACTGAAGTGGAAAGTGGAATGGAGTGGCGCGGGCGCGTTGGTGGCTGGGAGGGGAAGTAGAGTCAGTAGAGTGGTAGCACGCAAGGCAAAACTTATCAGATGGCAGCGACAGGGCCATGTGAGAGGGGACCATGTGAGGGTAAAAAGTCAGTGTGGTGATGGCGAAGAGCAGATACAAATTATCATTTTTATTTTTCCGATGTAATTTTTTTAGGCTGATGCGCGTGGCCCCCCTTAGTGCTGGGTCAGGGTTGTTTGCCCCGTTTGCCCATGCTTAAGCCCCCCCTGTAGAAAATATATTATGTTTATGTTTGAAATGTCTTGTGGTAGTCACACTTGTTCGTTATAAACGGATTGTATTTGTTTTAGTCTGAGTTTATACTCATGCATAGCACGAAGCTAATAGTAAACATTGAATAGTGTACACTGTATAGTGTAAAATTCATAAGAAAAATACAACTGTTTACATATTAACCTAATTAAATCCTAAATTAAATAATTTGTATTTGATTAATATAATTTGGCCTAGCACCTTTGCTCTTTTAGATAAGGTCTTAAGCAATACTTCAGCTAAGGGTTCACTAGAATCAAAATCAAATGTTAATCAAACTGTATCTTTTGAAACATGAAATTAACCTAACTTATTGATGCCAGTACTATCAAATCCAATTGAATTTTATCTTTAGTTTTGATTTGATCATTGTCATTAATATTATGGTACACCAACTTATCAATAAAATAATCAAAAACATAATACTGCCCCTTTATTTTCAATCATATTTACAACCGTGGTCATTGCCCCTAATGGGTAAAATACAATTCATTTCAATAAGTCTGTGAAATCCATTGATCTCTATAATATAACTGGATGGACATACACATACACATTTCCAAGGACAAAAGCGTGACATTCAAGTTTATCGTCTGCTACACTGTGGGGGGACATATTTCACGGTTTCTTTCACAGTTCTTATGCGAAAACATGTCTCTGAAGTAGTATACCACACTTTCTTGAAGAAACATTTGCAATAAGGGATATACAATTCAGTTTTACAGGTAATATTGTAAAATACTAATAAAATATTTAACATATTTAAATATGTAGTTATCATCAATGTTGTTTACAGTCTGCCAAGACTACACTAATATTTAAAGTTGGTTATTAGTTGTATAGTGGCTTCATAAACCATATTATATTGAAAGTTCGATCAATATAATGAATAAGGTATCTTAAGATTTGATTTCATTTGTTTGAATGACAAACTTTGTGTAGTTGCCATACATTCAAAATATCACTTAGGTTATACTCTTGTAGAAAGTATTATTATATTACCACTTTTCTTAAAAGTTGGCTCGTATATTGCTTTCAGAAATCATATTTTGTTGAAAGTTTGATAACTATTATGATTGAAACAAGTTAGCTAAAAACTGTATTACATTTGTTTGAATGACATACTTTGTGTAGAAGTCTTAAGTTCAAATGATAATTTATGTCATAAGCTTGTAGGAAGTACTTTATCTATTAAACCCTGTTTTTAGTAATAATTCCAATCTGTAAGGCTTTATTTCGTACCAGAATACTATCATATATATATATATATATAATATGTTTGTAGGATAAACGGCCATTTATAACGAAAGTAGAAATATCCTTCTAAAAGGTATTTTATCCTACTTAAACACAATTGAAGGGTAGGATTCTAGTACGAGATAAAGCCTTACAGGCGAATTTCCTTCAAAAATCATCGTATATATTAGGCTTTATCTCATATAGTCAATCAAATTAATGAATGATGTCAAAATGCCAAATTGCCTTGTATGGGTGTATGAGAGAAAGAGATACCCGAAAATTTTCCTCTCTCTTAGACAATGGTATGCAGGCGACAGCTCAAAAATTTCAGCCACAATTGTCCATCCAGTTATCTTATAGAGATCAATGGTGAAATCTAGTCTATGACTGTATACTAGCGCGTCTCCTCATTCCGTATGTTATTATACATGATCTGTGCTATTAGCTCTCACGGTAGACGTAATATTAACGCTCTTAAAATTTAATTATAATCTCCTTTGACATTTTAGGGAAATCAAATTGTTTTATTTATATGGCTCAACACGTTTCCACAGGTAATTTCTATGAGCTAATTTGTTTTATTATTTATTTTATTGTTAGCATTCGTTGTAAAATCTTCTGAAGCTTGGCAAAACCTAAAATGTAGTTCAATCAAAATTAAATTGGGTCTGTCACTAATATAACAATTTTGTAAAAAATAGACTTTTGTATTTTTAAACTAGAGAGATATTTCTTAAAGATACTTTAGGGAAGACTGACGCGGTCTTTAAAAAAATTGAATGGTCTTTGTCACATTTGGAAAAAACTAAGTCTTCCAAATTTTATTTCTTAACTGAAGTATTCTCATATTTGACTTATTAAATCATTAGTACACAATAAGGTCGAGATTTTTTTTATGTCATATTATGTAAATTTAATGTGTTTGACCATCAATACACACTATGTAATTAATAAACCCACACAGTAATGTTTTTTTTGTCAAGAAAACATTTTCTCAGATGAAAGGAACAAAAAATGGGAAATAAGGCGGGAAAGTTAGATAAGATGTAGAAAAACTGACAGACGGTCAGTATGAAAAGATATCAAATTGAAATTTTAATTAGGTTTTCTGCCCTGGGTCTGACTTCCTGATCATCTCTAGTCTAGTAGTTTTCTCTACAAAGTTAAATGTGAAAACCTTTTGAGATTGCTCTGAATGTTCTCAGGAATACATGCCCTCGAGTACTCATAGGATGACGAGGGAAATATTAATCCAAAGAAACATGGTGAAATTTTCAGGAATAATAGTAGGAATGCAGCAAAGGGTAGTGTAGGTATTTGCAAAAAGAGTAGGAATACACTATGTTTTAACAATGAATGTTTAAAGTAAAGGAGATAAGCGATTCAGAATTACATTTGTCAGAAAGTATTGTTGAATTGAGCTTAAACACATTTCGCAAGAAGGAAGGCCATTGCCATAGTCTGAAACTAAAATAGTATTTAAAGGGTAAATTTAGCAAATTGGAACAAAATAACAAAAATAATAATATTAAGAACTTTATTAGGTATTAACGGTTATAGGAAAAGTTATTAGGCTTGGACCAATTTAGTGAAAGATGAGAATGGTGATTTTATGGCAAATAACAGTGTTTTGAGTAAATGAAATGACCACTTCAGGCATTTTGAATGTTCATTAAGGGTCTGAATTGGGTGAGGGTATAGAAATCTATACTGCTAAACCACTAGTTCCAGAGCCAAGTATTAGTTAAAACAAAAAAGCTATTAAGAAGTTAAAAAACCATAAATCTCCAGGTTTAGATTCAATTCCAGCAGAGTTGATAAAGGGAGGTGGTGAAATGTTAGTATTATAAAGTCATAAACTGCTATGTTCCATATGGAACCATTAGGTATTACCACAAGAATGGAAGGAAGGTATTTTAATACCCATTTCTAAAAAGGGAGATAAAATAGTGTAATAACTATAGGGGCAACTTATCTCATTACTACCAACATAACCCTACTATAAAATTTTATCTTACATTATTTTAATGATTTTGACGCCATATGCAGAGGAAATAATTGGGGATCATCAATGTGGACTTTGACTAAATAGATCACCAAAAGATCTTTTTTTTACCATTTGGCAAATATTAGAAAAAATGTGGGAACGCAACATGATGGTTATTCAATTATATGTTAATTTTAAAAATGTCTATGATTCATTTAAAAGAAACCAATTATATGACATTTTAGTTACGTTTGTGATACCCAAAAACTTGTCAAGCTAATTTAGGGCATGGCAGAGTACAGATTGGATGTCGGTAGATAATGGATTGAAACAAGCAGAGGCACTTTCCCCATTAGGCTACCTTTTAATCTAGCTTTAGACTTGATATATTATTAGGCTAATTCAAGAGAGTAGGGAAGGGTTGACATTAAACGGTACCTACTACAATACAGCTATTAGGATATGAAGATGATTTTAGCTATGTTGGGCACTAGTAAGGAAGGTGTTGCAAGAAATGCAGAAATGGTTTTGGAGGCTAGTAAGGAAATAGGCTTAGAAGTGAACACTGAAAGACTAAATATATGATCACAAAGAGAACACAGATTTGGGACGACAATCTAGAGATTACTTCGAACAACATATCATTTGACCAGAGCTTTTTTTTAGCACCGCATTCTGGTTACATGCTTTGACAAGCTTAATGAGTTTAAATATTTAGGAATGATTTTAACTAGCAATATTAATATTAGGTTGGAAATCCAGAAAAGAATACAGTCGATAAACTTATACTATTACTCAGCCAGTAAGATTTTTACAACTCTCCTGCTTTCAACAAATGTAGAACCAAGAAAATACAAAACACTAGTTTTACTGGTGGTTATCTCTATGGATGTGAAATGTGGTCTCTTACCTTACATGATGAAAACAAATTTATGGTGTTTGAAAAGAAGTTGTTTAGGAAGATATTTGGTCCATAAAGGGATGAGGATACAGGGGAGTGAAGGCTACATAATGATGAACTACATA
This sequence comes from Timema shepardi, assembly GCA_902151425.1. Lineage (NCBI taxonomy): Eukaryota > Metazoa > Arthropoda > Insecta > Phasmatodea > Timematidae > Timema > Timema shepardi. The sequence continues at coordinate 38,791 of CABFVX010006029.1, forward strand.
CCCTGTACTCATTACACTACAATGAAAGGATAATCGAGTCTCATAGATTACGCTGGCTAGGACATGCAGCGCAAATGGAAGAATTTAAAACCATGTTCACGGTATTGACCGGACACCCATTGGGAAGACCTAGACACAGATAGGAGGATAACATTATAATGGACCTTAAAGAGATAGGGTGTAATGAGATGGACTGGAGAGCATTATTTCAAGATAGGGATAGGTTGCATACTTTTGTAAGTGTGGTAATAACTTTTCAAGTTCCTAACACCACAGAGTAAGTAAAGAAGTGTTTAAACACTCTCTTCCATCTAATATTTTTTAAATTATTGCTTTAAGTTCTTTGGGAAGGAACCCCTTTTACAAAATAGTTCTCTATTAAACCATTTCTACTAATCTTCAAAACTAACTAGTAATCTATATTAAATGACATAGGCTACCAGTACATGTGAGAAATATAAATCTCTTTACAACACTTCTTCAATATGTACCCCTCGTTTGGTATTTATCTTGTTGATCTGTAATCCTAAACTTCCTTAGTTTAATTTTTCCTAAAGATGAGATTATCTTTAATTGTTTTCAATGAGCTTTAATTCATACTTTCAACTTTATTATTCATCAAAATTTTCAAGATATTTAAAAAAAAATCTTTGTCTGAATTTTATTTTTGTTTGTGGTTTGACTAGTTTGGAACCAAGAACTTTTTTTTTTCTGATAGTGCCTTAGAATTTCAACAAGTTGAAAAATGTAATCCCAAGCTGTTATAAACACTATATATATATTTATTTATTTATTTTACACACACACTCTTCACCTTACATCATGTGCATCTTGAATGTCTTTCAGATGGACCCAATATTCCAGGTCCGTATATTAACCCAGAAGAAACAGAATCATTTCCTTTGAAAAGATACTTATATGGTAATGCTCAGACTGCAGCTAGAGGCTGCTGTTCTTATTTTACTGGTGATGACGGTGGTGTGGGAAGTCTTCGCACAATAATCTTTTCTTTTATCACTCTCACAGTGGCAGTGACAATTGCACTGGTAATACAAATTTATTGTGGAAATTATGAGGTAATTTTTATGAATTATAATTCAACCTATAAATACTGGTGCATATTTTTAAAACTTCCCATCTCTCTGTACCCTTAGATTAGTTAATGTGAGTTCCAAGGCACGTGTACACTGGTGCAACATTGTTGGCAACATATATTTACAACACATGTCAATAAACATGTGAAAAAACAGCTATTAATGTTAACATTTGTGTTGACAACACATGTCAACAAAAACATGAAAGCATCTATAAATAATGACAACATTTGGGTTGGCAACATGTTGATGACATTTGGGTTGGCAAAACGTTGACAACAAAAAATAGTTTCTCATCAGTGAGCAGTAAACATCAAAGAAATGTTGGAAGCAAATGTTTGTAATATTGTTATAGATAAGCAACGTTGCTGTCAACAGTTAAGTTTTGCTTAGGGGGCATTTAAGTATTACATAAGCACACTTTTGGTCATTTTGGACCTCCTAACCCCATTTGTAAACAAAAATAAGCAAATGCACGACCCCACTCCTTAACTGGCTTTCTTATGTTATATTTATTTGTACGTTTTTCACAGGAATAATAATGATTTCTTACGAAATTTATCAAGTTCTGGGTAATGTAAAGCTGTAAACTATTGGTGTGAATATTCACAATAAATATTGTTGTAAATTTCTTATCTTCCTGAACTCAACTTAGTCCTGACAACAATGTTGATTTAAATTAAACACCTTGTTGCAGAAAATTTTTGCCAACACTTCTTGTCCATTCATATGATTTGTTTCCAAAAAAACGTTGCGATTGTGTACACACCTTAAGATATATTAACCAAAAAACAGATAGGCATAGCAAAAATGTTCATCACTCTGTTATAGTTTGCAATAAATTTGATTAAAATAACTTCTGTGAATCCCACAAAAATCATTAGTAATATGACCAGACCAGATTAAGTGTAGTTACACATTGCATTTGTAAACTTATAAAGATGTTCAGACTGGAATTGAATTTGACTCTTATAATTTTTATGTAGCCTACCTTATTTTATTCTATGTCCTTGGCCTAACTACCTTAATATTAGCCCATGCACACCACCCAGTCCCCGGTAGTAAGCTCATCACTCTGAAAGGTGAAACTCGCATTTCAACAACATTTCAACATGCCAGGAATCAAATCCAGGACCCTTAGCTTAGTAGACACACATACTACCGACTGAGTTAAGGCATCAGACTAATCCGCCACTATCTTTATGAGATTGCATATATAAAAATAGTTTTGTGTTGCAAAAAGTATTTATGTGAAAGACTTGAGTTTAGATGGCTTTAGTTTTTAGGGTTATTTTCTTTTGGTACACATTTGATCAATGGACAACAGACATGATACCCTTACCTGTAGGATGAATGTTAGTTAGCTTATGTAAAAAAAAAAAGATAATATTAAATATAGAACGCATTTTTGATAAACGGACTCCCTTATAAATAGTGTCTATTACTTCAAAGATAAAATATAACTTTTTTTATTCTAGCGTGTGCCTCATGGGAGTGTAGCAACTGATAGTCATAAATGCTCAGTATTAGGAACTGACATCTTGAAGAAAGGTGGAAATGCTGTAGATGCAGCTATAGCCAGCACGCTGTGTGTTGGAATATTCAATCCTCATGTCACTGGCCTAGGGGGGTAAGTACAGTATTTTGCTAAAGTTATTTGAACTGCATGAACTAAATGAATACATAATAATAAGCTCAGAAGACGAGACTCTTGTAAAATATTATTACTTGTTGCAAATTCTGAGTATTGACAAGTTCTATGGTCTATTGGTTAGAGTACCATATTCCATATTTTCTGTGACACAGTGGGTCTGGGTCAACTCAGTCTCGTGAAGACAAATTAGGACCTAATGAATGAAAAAGTAGCAGCTTCAGTCTAGAAGACAGATTAATGGCAGGAGGACTTTTTGTACATGATACCCTTTATCCGTAGAAGTTGGCATTATCTTTGCCAATAGACCGTGATTGCTCGATATGGTTCGATTGTGGGCTTACAGCTTGAAGTTTTTCTTATCTGATTATTATGTCTCACAGAAACTAAATAAATACTTAAAAATATTATCCAAACAAAATATTATGAATACTAAATTTGGTCATCATCTTTAAAAATATATTTAATTTTGTTCAACATTGAATAACCACTGCATGGTCATCAAAATACATTTGCTCTGTTTCAATTATCTACACAAAATCATATTTTAGCAGATAATGTAACTACAATAAATTCTAAATAATTCAAGGTGAATGGGACCAAGACTACCCCTAATTATTGTTTACATTTTAAGATAAAAGTTGAAATTATCTTTGTAAAAACTAAAACTGTTAGTATTCAAAATAAATAACATAAATAATACCCTTGACATATTTTGATTTAGTATTTATCTCAGACAGACACTAAATAATTGTTTCTTATTCCATCTTTATTTTGTTTTACATTGTAGAGGTGGCTTTATGTTGATATACAATCATCGCAGACGACAGGTGCTTGATGTTTTGGATTTCCGAGAATCAGCCCCAAGCTCGTGGGTGCCTGGTTCAAGTGTTGGAGCTATGGTTGGCATTCCAGGTCTTTTAAAAGGATTGGGATTGGCACATCGGCTTTATGGAAAATTATCTTGGAAAGACCTAGTTATGCCTTCAGTAGAAATCGCAAGGCAAGTTTTCTTATTGTACTATTTCACCTTTTCACTTATTTTAAATGCCACATAATATCCTATAAAATGTATTGATTAGACATTGTATTGGTGCTCCATGTCCTATTACTACTCTCATGAGCTAGAAATGAGGAGGTAGAATTTAAAAGAACCAGCTAATTTCAGTATTCAAACAAAATGTTTGATAAGTAATAACCATCTGGATCAGTAATTTGATTGTGTGAACCTAGTACATCATAGACTGGAGCACAAGATCTGAAGAAGTGGCTTGTGATCTCATTGAGCATACTTTACTTTATTAAATGGGAAGATCCCTAAAATATTCAAGCCACTGTTGTATTAACTAAATTTACACATACACAAATCATAAATTCTTGTTATATAGCTAGCGGTGCAGGATAAGATTCATTATAAACACTAAGAACACTAAGCAACATACTCTTTCAAGCACTTTAGAATATTCAATATGAAGAATAAACTATATGCAGAAAAATCACTGTTCAGGCTCAACATTTACTTTAGAAAAAGTGTTATCTTGAAAAAGGGAACAGAATGGAAACATTTCCGTTATTCTTGGGGGAAAGTATATTCCTGTGAGAGTCAGCTACCATCAAAATTTCTTGCAGATGGGTGAACAGGCAGCTATCAAAGAGAGACTTTTAAAACGCTAAGCACAAAACATAAAAAACTTGACAGGAGTCCTGTAAACTGTAGTGGCTCAGTTGGATACCAAGATATTCAACACTAACGATTTGTTAAATTATGTTGCTACTCAACTGTTTTGTAGGCTTTTTTTGGCAAATTCTCTTGCACTCAACCAATATTGAAAAAAATCTTTGACGCTTAGGTTTTCTCCGTTAGAGTATAAATTATATATAAGGAAAAAATATATATCACAGAACACATTTTACTTGCTTGAAACTGGTATAGGATTTAATTAACTTTAGTAAATAATTATTCATATTGATTTTTATGTAAATAAATAAAAAGCTTTCTAATTCAAAGTAAGGCAGGAGTTTAGATAGCCCTAAGCTGAATATGTTTAAAACTTAATCTAATAAACATAAATTAGTGTATACTGTTCTACTTTCCAGCATGCTAATAGAGTAATAACAAAACACACAATGTCTAAAAAAAACATTGTTAGATCATAAATATCTTTGTTTTTAGGGTGGGGATTCAAGTTCCATCAAGTTTAGTGGCAGCTCACTGGCACTTAGACAGTATATCAGAAGAGAATGCTAAGCTTGTGAAGTTGGTGGATTTGCTGGAAGCAGGCCAGAATTTACCTATGCCTTCTTTGGCAAACACACTGGAGCTCATAGCTCTGCAGGGACCAGAGGGTTGGTAATTGTCAAAATCATGCTTGTTTAGGCCAAACCTCGTAACCAACAGTATGAGTGCCCAATAGTGTGGCACACGAATACATTCATTAAAGCCCTTTTTTTGCTACTCTTGTTGTTGGCGTCATGTAACAGTCATGTTGAACTTTTACCGTGTGTGTTCTGCTAAATAAGAACAGTGCGTTCCAAACTTCAA
>CABFVX010006030.1:0-16265 GCA_902151425.1 Timema shepardi
AGGACTTAATGCTTTCTCTAAATCCGGCCTTGGGCGTAGCCTAGGCAAACTATCCTACAGTCATGTGAGGAGGTATAGCATACCGCATGGGCTGAGCCAGTGAGTTGCTACCTTACAATCCCGACGGAGTGTACTTAGGCTAGTAATGAAAATAATAACTATTATTATCATCTTCATAACTTTTTATAATTATTATTAATATTACTATAAGTTCATTTTTAGCTTTTATTTTCAGCAAGGGCCTGTCAAATTAAGTTTTGACGTAAAGATATAAACAATATGTTGTTATATTTATTTATAAAACAAGAGTGAAAACAAATTTTTATAACTTGTTAATATATGCTGACCTCAGTGGTCTTGGGGTAAAGCGCTCGCCTCAGGACCCGATATTCGTTGGTTCAAACCCAGGCGGTCTTGATGGATTTTTCTTGAGTGATAATAGTTCGTATCACAGCTTCCTTCGGAAGGGAAGCTGAGCCGTTGGTCCTATATCGATTGTGGTATGTAAAATAACTCTGGAACACATGTGAAAATACCTTTCCCGGTAAAATATGTAAGACCTTTAGCTTTCGCTAGTAAAAATGCTCATGTGCTGGTAAATCGATCGATTCAGAGAGGGCTCGTTAAATACCTCAACAAAATAAATATTAATATATACCTATTTCTGCCTTAAAAACTTTATCTAATGCATTGGATAAAATAATACGTGAGTATACGTTTCATCAACTAAGAAATAAACTCTTAGATATTAACATGTCTTGATTAAAAATAAATCTACTATCACTAATTTAGTAGAGTTTCTACGAGAAGTTAGCCCTCAGGTCTTCTCCAAGGTCAGCTTGATGCTATTTATTTTTACCAAAGTAATATTATGGCTTTTGACAGCATAATATATTTCTCTCGAAATTTTGTAATTTTGACCTATCTCACTCACAGGTAAATTGGTTTAATTTCTAGTTTCATAATATATCATATGGAATTAAAATAAATTCACACACCTCCGACACATTTTTAGCCAATAGGGATACACCCCAGGGTTCTAATTTAACTATTCGTTTTAATTTGTGTATCGATATCATTGGTAAATACTTAAACTCACCTGATTATTTACTCATTGTGGAAGGTCATCTGGCGGTCTACGGATAAGGTGTTAGACTTCTGTGCTGGGGGTCCGGAGTTCAATCCTAGGTCCCGGCACAGATTTATCTAATTGCCAAACCCTTTCTTCACCTCTGATAAGACGTGTATTAATCACAACTTGTGAATGTGGGGAGTGCCAGGCCTCCATCGTGGTTCGTATTACACGCTTTAAACTGTAGGTCCTCTATTTCATCTCACAATCACCCTAACATTACACATTGGTGTAACCCGAACGGGTAGTAAGACGCAGTGCTAACAATAATAATAAGAAGAAAATATTAAAATAGTAATAATAATCTTTGTGGATGATGTAAAACCATTTAAAATTATCAAATCAATTCCAGATTGTATGTACTGTGGTTTGCAAAACTACATAAATTGTATTTTGTAATTGTCTACTGAAAATGGGATGTCTATTAATAAACCAAAGACCAAATCAAAACATTTAATTGAAAAACTATCCCTTAATGGTATACTTATAAATTGGTAAATGATAAAAATTTTCGCTCCCCTTATATTAATGATATTAGTGTTATCCTAAACAACAAACTCTTCTTTCAATATCATGTGGACCATATAAATATCTCACTCATTGAAGTTACTTGGACTTATTAAATTTGTCACCTCTTCGTTCAATAAAGTTGACTGTAATATGTCTTGGTTAGATCTAATCTCGAATATGCTAGTGTTGCTTGGATATCCATCACCTAAACTGACTCTCAGATGGGAAAACAATCAACATAAATTTTTTTATGCTTGTTATGACTAGGCCTATGGCATAATTCAAAACCTTTATGTTCTCCAAATCTTTATTACGCAGTATTTATTGGTAACATTTTTAATAGCAACATTTGTTGTATATTTTCCCTTGAACCTTCTTGGGCTTCTCAAAATTAAAAATCAAACAAAAAAAACTCAGAAACTCTTACCATCTCAGCCATAGTGACCGATTTGAACGTAGCGCAAACTGTAGATTTACCAAATTTAACTTTTACCACAAAAGAAGAGCCAAACTCATATAATTATTTAAGGATTTCCCTTATTATTATTATTATTATTATTATTATTATTATTATTATTATTATTATTATTAATGTTCTGCACAGCTTTTTACTATAAAGATTTATTTGAATAATGACAATATTTATTGATTTTTTGTTGTTGTTATTATTGAGATCTTAATTATTCTTAGATGTTTTATTATTAGGTATGTTTCATTACTGGCCTGATATAGGTCTTAATCATCACTATGATAAAGGCTATTGATATTATATTACAAATCTAACTAACACCTTCAAATAACAAGAAGTTTTGGTATTTGATCAAATGTCTTAGGTACAACTCTACAAGTAAGTATTGTATTTATTTTAATTATTTAAATAAAGAATTGATCTTACCACTTTTAAAGTTATATATGTAGGGTTCAATATTTTGATTTCTAAAACACTTTTACAAACCTAGGCAGGGAACTAACTATAACTAGATATTTACATTATGTTTCCAGTTTTACAATTAATAATTTGATTCACAGTGGTTTGATACTATTCATCACAAAGATAAAAATCAAAGGCTATGCATGGAAAAGAATGAATAGATTTTAACAATAAATAGTTAATTAGTCAACACATAAGAGTATTTAATTTATTGATTTACGCCTGGAAAAAATTCCTCTACGATAAATTATTTTTTTATTCCATTAGGAGTGTCTAACCCAGCTTTACACCTTGCTAAAGTGGTCCTGAAAAATAAATTCACACTCATGCACTCATCGCATTACTTAATTTAAATAGATTGCTTGGGGAATTGGTTGACCAGTAGCCATTAAACTAGAGCGCTTTCCTTTTTAAAATATCAGCAGAACGACACCTTCAATTTATCAACCAATATGAATTTGATGAGTAAGAAAATTGTACTTATTTAATATCAAAACGATCCAATGTTAAAATAGAGGTTTTTCACCAAGAGTAAAAAAAAATATATAAAATTTTTCATATTTTACAAAACTTATCAATTAATGCGTTCTAATTTATCTTTCTATTTTTGTTTTGGAATTAATTGCTTTTAAATAATATTTTATTTTTATTATTTAGCACCGCATCTTACTACCCATTCGGTTTATACGCTTTAAGTACTAATTACGCTAATGAACTAGGAGTTGGGAAGGTTGAATTATAGGAAGTGAACCCACATTTGGGTGGAGGGAGAGTGGAAAACCATTTAGGACAACACCCCCCCAGTTCACCCGACCGAGATTCGAACCTCGATCTCCCCGTCCTCAGCAGTTGAGCTCAACACGACTAGCGCGTTAGCCAACTAAGCCACCGTAGCGGGTTTTAAATTATATACATTGAAAAATTGACCCCATGTTTTGCCACTAGCCAATCAATTGATTTGATGTTTTAACATTTTATCGAAGATCTAAAATGAATTAAAGATAATTATGTAAGACACTTGTGAAATATTCTATACCATCAATGCAATCATTACCTAGACAAATCGTTTATATATGAAATACACGAACCTATAATACAATTACATTTTTATATATATAAATAAATATTATACTATGCATTCGTCAACAATTACTATAAACAATAAATATAAACTATTTAATATTTATATGGTAAAAATGATCACAGTCCTTATGCAATTTCATGGATTTTTCAAATATTGATTAGCATTAAATAAAATAATTTAAAACTATATTAAATGATCTATTGTGAAAAACTATTACTTAAAATTAAGTATCAAATAAATCACGAAAGTGTATACAATTAAGGATTTGAACATTGCATATCTGTTATTACATAGCTACAAATGTAAATCATTATTTGTTCTGTTTTTGATATGTTTTTCTATATATTAAGGATGAAGTCCTTCAATTTGACTGAGTGATCATACCACATAACAGTATTATGGATCTACTAAGTAATATTTTTCAACAACTATTTACCAATTAAGATTAATTTTAATCTTTCATGTACAGGAAGTACAAGCTCAGGTAATATTTACACCTCTTGTGGAATATATCAAAAAGACTTTACTTTCTCATCTGAAACATTACTTATGTGATTGATATAAGCATTTTTTAACATTGCGCCCTACTACACATTTAGGTTATAGACTTATGTACTAATTACGCTAATGGTCTAGGTATGAGCAAGGTTTAATTCAGAAAGTGCACGTCTAGTAAGGCTCAAATAAATAAATATACTGTCACCATCTTTAAATAGAAATACTAATTTAGAATGAAGAGACATTGAAAATCAAAACTGGAAACCATGAGTTGAAAAGCATTTAAAATTTCAAGTACCTGGGAGGTCTGCTGACAAAGGATACCTACTGCCCCAAGTAAATTAGGTCAAGGATCACCATGGCCAAAGAAGCTTTCAACAAGAAGAAGTTATTGCTGACTAGCAGATTAAGTTTGTAACTGAGCAAGAAACTGATGAAATGCTAAGGTTGGAGCATCATACTCTATGAAGCAGAAACTTGGACTAATAGGAAAATGGAAAAAAAAATACTTGGAGATCTTTTAAATGTGGTGTTGGAGAGTACTTGAAAAGGTCAGGTGGACAGACAGGGTGGCAAATGAACAAGTCCTTAGGAGAGTCGGTGAGAAGAGAACAATTTTGGATGTGATTCTTCGGTACTTTGCAAACTGGATCGGACATATTCTTAGGAGGAACTGTCTTCTGCACAACGTCATAGAAGGAAAGGTTGAGCGAAATAGGAGCTTGGGAAGAAATAGTATTCTAATATTGGATAACTTGAAGGAAAGAAGAAAATTCTGGTAGCTGAAGCAGGATGCAGAGGGCAGGTTGCATTGACGCTCTAAGTTCACAGACAAAAGAAATGGACTTGCCCTAAGACAGAACATCTGATAAATAATAATTATAGCTATAATTATAATCTATTATTATAAAAATAAACTCAAAATTAAATAAAATTGCAAGACTTACACTATATATTTTTTCAGAGAAATATTAATCCTTTTATATCAGCAAGGGTGTGAGTTTTAGATTTAATTTCTTGAGTTAAAGTCACTTTCACAATTGGTGACCACAAATGCTTGTCTTTGATCTCTTGGGAATTGGTTCTTTTCCCACAGTTAGCTATGCGCAGCCAAATAATGAACGTATTTGGTTATAAAATTTAATAACTTTTGGAAATTGGTTTCTGGTGAGAAAAAGAGTAAATATTTTGTAAACCAACCTCTCTTACTATATTTTCCAAAATAAGAAACAATTTCTAAATGTCTTATTTTCAAATGGTGTATTTATATAACGTTTGTAATAATATGAATTGTATGTTGATTCGGCCAAAAGTCTATGGGAATCACACAATCATGGATTGGACCCATTTACTGTCTAACTAGATCATGTGACAACGTAGCTAGGTACATATATTAATAATTTATTTTGAAATAAATAAATCATATATCTGAGAAAGGCATTGTTCCATATTGAAGCCCGTATTATCACCCATTTGGGTTATACGTTTATATACTAGTTACACTAGTATAATAGGGATTAGGAGGGTTTAATTTAGAGGAAGCATACCCACACTTTTGTGGAGAGAGAGTGGAAAACCATTTAGGAAAAATCATCTCAATACACCCGACCGAGAGCGAACCCTGATCTTCCAGTCTTCAGCAGTCTAGTCTATTGCGAGAGTAGCATCTTAGACTATGCAGCCTCCGAAGCGGGTTAAAACGTTTCCACCTTGGACCTTGATGAGTAATAAATCATATCAACTCTATTCAACCGTTGATGGCACCAGCGGCGGTAGACACAAGGACTAAAAGTAGGGCTCATATAATGTGTTCTAATGGCAACGAGGTGTGGCTTCTAATCAAGACCAGATGAAATGAGAGGCTGTTTCCTAATTATCTTACAACTCTCCTTTCACACAAATTCTGAAATTCTAAATTATACTTTACTCATTCCTTCACAATTAGTGGAATTAAATGCGTTTAATCCGGAAGGTTATTAAGTTATAGAGGGGAGGATATATTAATATAAATAATAAGCTAATGAATAGCTAACGTGACAATGGTGGATAGAGGTGTGGGTGGCTCCCCCAAACCCTTAATACTTTATTGTGTGCACCTTGTTTTACTACCAACCCGGTTTATCTGGGTATTTACTTCAGAGAGGTATAGGCGAGGAGTCCTTTAGGACAACACACTTTGTACACTCAGCTGGTATTCAACCTTTGGCCTATCAATCACTGGCAAAGAAGACTAGACGAGGCTGACGCTTTTGTCTGCGTGATCACTGATATGCGTCCTTAATATTTACATTAAGTATGTTATTATAGTACATATTAAAATATATACCTCAGTTATGTTATAAAATGCATTTGTTTCAAAGAACAAAGGGCAGTTCTCAGTTTTTCGTAGGATTATATTTTTTAGGTAAAATCAATAATATTGGTTAGTAAGAAGTGCCAGGAATGGTCTATCCTGTAGGTCAAATAATATAAGAATAAGGAAAGCCAGATTTTATAAAATAATGATCTCCATAGTATTTAATTAGTTTGAAAGCGTAAGCAATATAATTTGAATTAACTTTATCTAATCTACGTCTTATTAAAAGTCATAGTTACTTAATTTATAATGATTCTAGAATGAAAATTAAATTCATCTGAAGAAATGCGCTCTTTAATGTGACAACTAAAATCCACACCCTACACTATATTAGGCATTTCACGACTTAAGTTGGGGATGAAGGGTACGTGAGTCAAGGTTAGTGTTTTTTTTAGAGTTTTTATAGTTGCACTTTTTTTGGTCAAAATAAATCAAAGATTGCTCCCGTATAAACATACAGTTTAAATTTCTTCACATGGAGATATCAACAATTGTTGAATATTTGTCAAGGATGTCCTGGAATTTATTGACAGTTCTTACTTTTTACTTTTCAAAGTATAGCACGTAGTGCTGCTATGCTCATGACAGATATTCAGCGAGTTTTGATATCACAATGTGAAGAAAATTAATGTATACGGTTGTTTGGAAGCAATATTTTATTTATTTTGAATAAAACCATGTTTTTTTATAAAAACCTTAAAAAACATTGACGTTTTCTCACGTTCCCTAGACTTCCTTCTATAATAACTATTCGTACCCAGACAAAACATGTCATACGTCAACTTTCTTGCTCGTCCAAGTCAAAAAGTTTGTAGTAAAATCCAGTGACCTTTTGGATACTGTGTGAAAATATTCAGCTCCAGAACTTTTTCTAGACACCTTAACCATTTTTTATTTAAAATTGGGAACCTTACCGTGAATTAGAGAATATAAATTGTGGCCTCAATATTGAAAGTTTGTAATCTTTGATTTGATAATCCTCAATCATTGTTTTTTTTAAATTAAAAACTCTTTGTTAGAAATTAATAAATCCCTATTGGAAGAAATGATCGTTTTCAGAAATTGCGATTTTATTTTTAGTATTGTTTTTAGTTCTGAAATATCCTGGTTCATCACCGAAAACCAGATTTTCACTTTAAAACAATATGGTGGAAATTGATTGTGTAGAACTCTAGAGTTAGTATAGAAAAGAGTCACTTAATGTTAAATATAAATTGATTCACACACATACACACACATATATCACACTATATTTATTTGTAAGCACATTTGTTACTTTGTTAATTTTGTTGGTAGCAATTAAATAATTACCATTTTCAGAAATGTCTAGGATAAGCATTGTCATTGCTAAATTAGGGCGTGTTTCCAAAACAAACCTCTACAAACATTGTTTTTACACATTTTTCAAGTTAGAAACTATTTTTATCTCCTATGAAAAAAAGAAAAGAATATATCGATTCATGTGCAATTAATTTTAGTAATCATGTTTGCATGTTCTCGTGTTTACCGAAAAGGGAGGCTTTAAAATACACCCTAATGGAATTAGATTTTGAAAATTAGCGTCGAGGGCTGTCAAGTGGGATTGTAGTGGAAGTGGAGTCAATAATTCATTAGCGAGTTCCCAAGGGAGTGAATGCCCTGCCCCACCCCCTCCTTTTCCTGATATTGGGACCCAATACAAGGGGTCGAGGTACACTTCGTTCAGATTAAATTTGTCACATAAACTGTTATTTTTAAAATATGATTGGTTTGTTCTTGTAACTTCTTATAAATTAAAATTGGAAAAAGGATTTTATTTGTAAGCTGACTCCACATAAAAAAAACTGGGCCAATTCAACAAACAAATATATCTAAATTTCTTATTAAACTATTACCAATTTAATAAACCTAAAATAAAAAGGGGAGAAAGTTTAGAAATGGTTCCGAACCCCACGTTTCAGGATTCATTATCTTTTGAATATTCATATTTTGATACCATATTAAGTTTAAAATCTGACACATTAAACTTTTCTGTATAACACAAGTTTACTCATTACTTTTCACTCAAACTATATATGTACTAATTATTATTATTATTGTTTAACGTGTCTTACTACCCATTCGGGTTATACGCTTTAAGTACTAATTACGCTAAAGGATTAGGAAGGTTGAATTAAAGGAAGTGAACTCACATTTGCGTGGAGGGAGAGTGGAAAACAATTTAGGAAAATTTCTCCCCCAGTTCACACTACCGATATTCGGACCTCGATCTCCCCGTCCTCAGCAGTCGAGCTCAACACGACAAGCGCGTTAGCCAACTACGTCACCGAGGCGGGTTATGTACTAATTATTTTGCAAATGGTATAACTAAATAATTCCATACATTTTTACTCCCACAGCATAAGGCATCAGGCTCACAGCAGAGTGGATTTCCGGTGGCGGAGGCTTCCAGGCATAACTACAGTAGAGTTAAATGATTGTGTTGACTTTTCACACATATGTGATCATTGAGCTTTTCTCCGTCTCTTTCACAAATTCTAAGTTAGCTCAAATCATTAATAAACAAACGTTTTATTAGTTGTCACACCAAGATTATATTCAAAACCTTTCATAAATCTCTGTATGGTTCTCATCACACGTCTTACTATCCATCCATACTATGTAAGTCAATCAAGTTAAAACATACATTTTGTGAAGCAATATAGTTTAAAAGGACATAATGTGGAGCAACAATTTTTCCTAAAATGCCGTATAGTGACCTAATCAAACCTGAAATTCCATATATTCATTTAATCAGGTCTAAGATTCTTTGTAAATTTAATATTTACAGTATAAAAATACTAGAACCTCTAGAGTTCGCATTTGATTTGTAATATATTTAGCATTTAAATATATTTTTGAGATTAATACTTCCTTTAATCCATCCTCTAGCCAGTTTAAAGCTTCACGCCTCAAACTAGAAGCCGTATATTCTATCACTTATAAGTATAATCTTCTGTTTCCAAACGGGAAGAGATTTAATTGAAATGTGAATACCAGTATTGTCAACGTCATTACCTTGACCGCAGACAGTTATGGGATAAATATAGGCCTATAATCAATCACCTATTATAAAATTTGGCTAATCTACATTTACCAGTGCAAGTGAACACGTGAACTAAGGCATCAGTTTAATTTAAATCTGGTTTTACAGTATTAAGGAGGTCGGGTGTGAATGCCGGGACCATTTGATTTGAGGTGATGTTTACTAGATGGTTTCTCACTCACTCTCAGCAATAATACATATATACATCCTCTAGTCTAAATTATAACTTTCTCATCCTATCTAAACTGTATACATATTAGTACAGGATGGATGGGTAGTAGGTCACGGAGCATGCGTACTTTATTTTGTATTTTTTAATAGTTTTACATTATTCGTATGTGGATTCCATTATATACCTCAAATTTCTTATGAATGAACATTTGGAGAATATTTAAGAAAATGAAAACATATTTTTACGGTTCACATTGATAACATTTGAAGGGTACAGGAGAATAGTGGGAAGTCACATAGCACACATTTTCCAAGAAAACTACTTCTCAATCTTAAACACCAGTAAATACTTTTTATAAAATTAATTTAAATACGACAGAAACCTCTTTTAACCATAATTTAATGTGCACTATAAAGTTATCATGATTTTCCAATATATGGCAGAGCTAACTCAATTGGAGTTAAAATTTGACTTTCTATCTTTTTACCTGTATCCTACCTTGGATTTTACTATATTACTAACCTGAAAATTGTAAAATAACACCTGGAACCCGAGACCTTTGACTTATACGCCAATGCTCTTACCGCTGAGTTATCCAGGAATCATCTCGTGCACAATGTAGCCGACGATTTCCACACGTCCATCATAGACTCTGCCTTAAAATATGAGTGAAGAATGACCCTGAGTACAGAATGATTCTTGGATAGCTCATAGAGCATTGGGATAAAAAGCCAAAGGTCCCGGATTCGATTCCCGTGTTTAGCTGTCTGTCTCAATTTTCAGATTATGATATCTAGATGGAGTAAATTCTCACTAAAAGCATTTAATAGCTTTGTATATTTGATTCTTATATATTATTGTTGCCATTTTATAGGATTTATAATATTTATCAAAAGTGACAGCTGCATAAAACCTTATTTGACATTTGAATACGTGAATAAAGATATAGTATCTTTATATAGCTCCCAGATATGTCAATTGGCAAGAAAATTTGGGCTTACCTTGAAAACCTTATGGTTAGGAATTTTTAAGTGTATAGTTAAGTTTTCAAAAAATTATAAAACCAAAATCCTTGAATCATGGGTCATTAAAACTTTAAATAGAATCATTAAAGTCAACAACAACATTAAATATAGATCCCAGTGTATTACATAAATGCGTCGACTAAGCTCAAGGCTGTATTTACAATCGGTTGTTGGCGGTGTGTTCCGTTATTAATGCTGGTGTATTCACGCTATTGAAATTGGCTATGAAGATATGAAACATTGATGAATCTACCAGACAGATTTACTGTTTACACAGCCTTGGTATTTATTCATGAAACTAATTCAAACATGCATTAGCAGCAAAAGCATGATGCGTAAAATGAGCCAGTGTTTATCAGTAAAACAATTCATAAAGGGAGAGAACATTTAGTTGGCCGGATAGATTGGGTATTAGGAATATTTTTTGTTTGGATGTATTGAAAACGTTGTGAGATAATGTAACACTATACACTTACAGTTTGGAATTAACTTAAAGATTTTTATTAAAATAAAAACTAATGTATTTGCCAGTTCTCTGTAGCCTATGTACTAGTATTGTAACTAAATTAAAAAGTCTACAAATTTCTTTGACAAATAAATTTATAATTAGTTTTTGTGCACAACGTATCATGGATGTGGAAAAGTTGTGGTGAGTTTGGGGGTCAAGCACCCCACTATCACTTAGAAATTGTTGGCCTTTCTTGGAATTGACTGTCTGCTCAAGGTAAGGATTTCACATCTTATATATAATTTGATAAGTGCGTTTGTGGTTATAGAAATTACGTGGAAATTGCTGGACCTCTCATTTTAAAGGTTAGGGGTCTAGGAGGCCGGAAAAATAATCAGTTTCCAACAAAAATCTGACTCACCGAGATAATGTTCAGCTTTTTATTCTTTATTTATATCTATCACCTTGAAAACCATTTTCTTCATGAGTATTTTGGTAAATAATATATTTCTCTCTACTTACAAATACTACAAATTTTACTCTTACTTCAATTGTACGATGAAAAAGTTTATACTTACTAAATAAACCAATGATAGACGGTTAAAAATCTAGAATTTTGTCTGCATTACTAGTTTATTTACTTATAAAACTCTTTCTCTAACACACTTTAGCTCTCTCTCTCACCCAATCTCATTCGCGCACACACACACACACACACACACTTTCACACGCACATTCTCTCTCACAATATCCCTCACACTCTGTCACTCTCAAACTCTTTCTCTAACACACTTTAGCTCTCTCTCACACCCAATCTCTTTCGCACACACACACACACACACACACACACACTTTCACACGCACATTCTCTCTCACAATATTCCTCACACTCTGTCACTCTCAAACTCTTTCTCTAACACACTCTAGCTCTCTCTCACACCCAATCTATTTCGCACACACACACACACACTTTCACACGCACATTCTCTCTCACAATATCCCTCACACTCTGTCACTCTCATACACTTTCTTTCACCCACACTTTAATTAAATACATAGTGTTTGTTACATGAGGAAACTGGCAGATTTAATGTCACAGTGTTACGTAACATAGATCTTAACCTAGAATACTAAGTTGTAAATATATCATTAATGTTCAGGTTTTCACCGTTAGTAAATATAACGTATATATAACTTCTTATTCAGAGTTGTATTAAACCTGAGTTGCTCTTACTGATGTCAAAAAACATTCCCTATTGAATAATGACATTCACTTTTGATGGAAAAAGTTACGTAACACAATTTAGAGAGGGGTAGGTTTAGGTTAAAAGTCTACTTAGTGTTACATTGATTAAGGCTAAAAAAAAGTTAGATTAAAAGCGTTACGTGTCTTGTGAATTACTCCTTATTTGTAAGAAAATTGGTCATTAGCATCTAGACATTAAGATATGAGATCTTAACCTCTAGTCTTGAATTTACCATCTATGGTATCAACAAATCAAATACAATAATAATGATTTTTTATACATACAATCATAATCATAAATATTCAGTAATACTTGAAAGGAACCAAATGAATAGCAAACAATTGAGTATGAATAAAATAAATTTCTCTGGTAACTTAATATCATGTTTTTACTTCTTGTAATACTTCAAAGTCTAAAAAATAAGGTTATCTTTAATAAATTTTACATAAGCAATAATATTTTTAGGTATATATCTAAAATTGCAAACTTTTTATGAATAAGAAATGCGACTCATTCTGTTAAAAAAAATTAAGAGTCAACTAGACTACTTTTAAATGAAGCAAATGCTTCGATCCACTCCTCAGCTCAGCTGACAGCACCTTTGTGTATTATCAGCGTGTCCTAAGAATGTGTCTTTACGTTTTAGTAATTTTCGGTGTTATCCTGTTAACAGAATGAAATGATGGGCAGGGAGGGACTGAGTATATTCTTTAAATTGAAATATCGAAATCTTACTTGGGACCTTTGACTTTGTACACCAAAGCTTGAGATGGGACGACTCCTTGATAGCTCAGTGATTAGATCATTGATGTTCTAAGCCAAAGGTCCTGGGATCTATTCCCATGTACAGGTTACATTTTTCAATTTAATTAATATGTTATTTAGATGCAGCTATAAACGTAGGTATCCGATTTAATAGCTTTAATACATAAGGAACTGGGTGTTGTATATTATCTATAGTTGATACAAATTTTGTTTTATACAAGTTATTACTGACTCCCTAGATTAACTATCCGTTGATAAATATGTTGTGAGCCACAATCTCGTAGCTACAGTCCATTGGCCGCTGGAGTGTTGGTAGCTTGATTTTAGTTGGAAGAACAGGTAATAAATTCAAACATATTTTCTTCTTGGCCAATATTGAGAAAATGTAGCTATAATATTTATATTATTTTATAGGTGTTGCCAATATATATCAAAAGTGAGTGCTATAAATAGCATAACTTGATGTATGAATATATTAAAATTGTTTTATTAACTTTAGGCCTTCTAACTACCAGATATTGTTCAATGTTTATTATACCAAAACAAGCCTATAGCCGATGATTTTTATTGCAAATTATCAGTTGAAAACCACTAAAGTTAACTTGTATGGAAATAGATATTATATTCTTAGTTATACTATATTTTCAATTAAAAGTATTAATGAACTCTTCTTACATTAATTCACTAAATATTACTATAGAATTGGATTTTTCGTAACTGAGTGAAAGAATAAAATATTTTAACTTTTTTTCCCCTGGCTGTGGCAAATAAGAAAGTTCAAAGTGCACGAAATAATACATTAAAAAGGTGATGACACGGCTCGTCCCCAATTTAATAACTCTCAAGGAAATATTTCAGCTACGATGGGGACCATATTCGATCTCGTCCCCGTGTTTTCAAACCAGGGAAATATCAAGAACACTACTCATCTCAAACCAGTAATGACCAAATTTAATTAAAAAAAAATTAAAGATAACAGACACACTTATCGATGCCAAAATCACTTTAATTCAAAAGTAAAAATAAAACTTACTTCTTATTCTCTTTAATGTAGTAGTAGCCCAACACAGCCTTAATAAATTGAAGGCTAGAGCGGTCTCCAATTGACATTCAAGAAACCCCATATTTTTCTTACATTTACTGGACTAGTAAACTAGTTTATGATATATACTATTGCACCTAGCATGTGTGTCGATCTGAATATTGATTATGACTTGAATAAAAACTGCAATCGAAGGGCAAGAACAATAAAATGATTCGCTTGAGTGCGAATATAAGGCTTCGCATGCGTTGTTGGTTCTTGTCAGCGTGGCAGAAGATTCGGCTCATATTCTTGGTAGAAAGATAGCTTCAGGAGAGATATATGTGTTCGTTGACCAGTCCATGCACTTTGTTAAGCCTTCATCAATAGGTACCACAGATATCAGACCAAAGAAAAAACAGTCTCCATCTTCGGACGGATCCAAGAAAGGCAGACCAGAACATTATTTCACCCGTTGGTCGACCAAGTTTGTAGCCTTGTAATATGTGGTCAAGCCTACAATTTAGACCCTTCCCCCACAGCATTATGAATGATTTACTCAAAATCCATAAATATCTCACAATTCTGTTAGGTCCGATGAAATTCTGAACAAAGTTCACTAATTGTTTTAAAACATTTTGTGTAGATTGCATCTTTTTTGTTTTTTAAGAAGAAAAATACCAAAGGATGTACGATCCGTTAAAATATCCACGAAGAGTGAAAAATTGGAAGAAATATGTTGGACAATATTCAAATGTTCCACCAAAATAAATCCTTTGTAAATCCGTTAAAAATTTAATATCATAGGAAGTGCCACAGACGACAAATTATACACTGAATTATTCATAAGAACAACATTCTCACCTCTCTTGGTTAGCTGATACATTTGAGCAACTGAGGTGTAGACTTCATTGATGTAGTTGGACGTTTTGGCATAACCTTCCTTATCGCATAACACATACGTACAGTACATTCTGTAATATTTTCTTTAACATCGTTCAATAGTAGATTCGACGTTTCATCAACACACGATCAAACTATTTTTAGTGGCTGTACGCTAATGTTTTCTGTGGCTTTAAGTTTGACAGCTGTATTTTATTTTTGTCATTCTGATGTATGCTCGACATAAGGCCCATGATTGCGGTCATTATTCTCTGTTATGACTCTACTATCAGACTCAAGTAAGAAACTTTAGAGAATTAGTTGCAACCAATAATCCAAGATCAGGTAAAAAAATCAAAGCAAGATGAAAACTCAGCCTTTGTGTGTAAATTTGCTCCACACTTTCTGTTTGCGTACCGCGACTTACTTTCAATGTACCGCCACCCTTACTCTTCCTAAAAGACTAAGGCTGGCGCACAATAAGAAAAATAAACCAAAATAATAAATGTAGTAAATTTGCAGAGGGTGGTGAGAAATGCAAGAGAAAAGTAAACACTGCCAGTTTACTTATAATGTCCTTGAACTCGTACTCCAAAAACATATTTTTTTGAATACCAAAAAGGATGACCAAAGCAGGAAACTAAATTATGAAGAAATATGTCAAAAATAACATGGTGTAGTTTTATTGATGTTGACTAATAAATTTGAACAGAATACATAAAATAGAAAAAGAGTTATTTGTACAATCGGGATAGTATATTATTTAGTGAAGCTATTAGTATACGACAGTATATTAAAAGGAAGGAACAATGGACTCTACAGGCCCGCAAGGCCAATGAGTTAAATTACGGAATTATTTACCATACAAAATCTGGTCGTACAAAACAAAATTACTCCTTCCGAGTAATAGCATTAAAGTTTTGCCATATAGGCCAAAAGGTAAAAAGGAGTCAATGACACAATTACTAGATACTCTGTGTTGACAACACGGAAAAACTCCCATTTGCCTGATGGGCAATTTAGATAAACACTCGTCTATTGAATTTGACTCAAGGTAAGTTTTAAATATTCCAAGATTAGAATAGTTCATGACTTCCACAAAGACGCTAGAAAATGTTAAGTCCAACAAA
>CABFVX010006030.1:16588-44073 GCA_902151425.1 Timema shepardi
AACTTGACATTTTGAATATTACGTAAAGATTCTACATCTGACATATTCATAAGCCGGATACGACGCTTCTAGCATTTTCAAATTATAACTGTCGAAAAGGTTTATTCGTACCTCGAAACCCAAGGTATGTCCAAGGGGACGGCCCTGCCGAGAGAAGTGAAAAACATCACGGACAACACAAGTATATATACAATTATACCAACTCAGAGAGGGGGATAAGGGGTGACTACAAACATAGGAAAACAAGACACATGATGGGAGGGAGGGGATAAAAATGTACCTGCGTAGAGCTAAAATGAACATTTTCGATGCATTACACTCTTACGGTGCATGCTCGCCACACACCTATTCGCACCCCGCCACGAGGGATAGAGCATTTTACTCGCTCAATGTTTATTCCGCGTTCAGACGAACAATATTTTTGTGGAGGAAGGACGCCATTATTCTTGCGTGTGGTAAACAGTCAGTCGGCGCAGCACAGTGGGGGATTTTGGTGATTTTCTTGAATTTAGAGTCTTTTCTTGGAGCATATATTTCCAATAAATGCTACATCAACACTTGCTAAATCGTGATATTAATTGAATTTAAAAACTTTCAAAAAAGAACGATTTTGCCACGTTGGCTAACTACTTCATTCATGTCGCACAGGATCAATTCTACTGAAATTATATGAAAAGACTTGGATGAGCCGTGCTCACGCAAAAAGTAAACATTTTCAACTTCGTGACGAATTGTGTTATCTAGTTATACTAATCTCCTTATTTGTGACGAGCCGTGTAAACCCCATTAAAAGTTCACATTTCACATATATTCACATTTACATCCACTAAAATAAATATAATGTTTTTTATAACTCTGAAGAAATAGCCGTACAAAATATTAGCTTCAAAATATAACGTTCTTATTTTGTAAACGCATGTGCGTAGACACAATCGAACTCAGTATGCCGTCATCAAATGCCCTCCATCTTGATTTATGAAGTGAACGAAGCCTTTAAGAAGCTTTTGTAAAACATTTTGAAGTAAGCCACAGATGTCACTTTCACGAAAATAAAAACGGTTATTTTAAAATGTTCTTGTTTCAATCATGTATAAACGGTTTAAAGAAAAATAAATTAAAAAACAAATTGTTTGCTGTAAAAGTTTTGATTGCTAAAAAAGATAGCAAATCAACACATGGTCTTGAAAATCATATGGTTTGTAGAATGGATACATTAGAGTAGATCTGTTAACTTTGAATAGCTGTCAGTTACCACCCCCTCCAGTGGCGAAGTGACACTATGAATTGTTTATGTTGCTGTAACAATCAATTTGGTAGATAGAAATTGTTGATATGGCTGTAACAAGGAATTTGGTGGATAGGAATTGTTGATGTGGCTGTAACAAACTTATACATTTACACAGAGTATTAGAAGTTCAGCATTGTACCCTTTCAAAGTCGTGTGTGAGTGTGTTTTGGAGTGTTCTGGTTGGTTTCTAAGCTGAAGCAATTAGTGAAATGTATTCTATTTCCCAAGGGAGGTGATACGCATCCCCTTGAGATATTAGAAATCACACTCTTGTTTTAACATAGGGAACTCCCGTGCAATTAGTACAAAGCAGTACAAGACTCCTCTCCAGAGGCCTTACAAGTTCATAGTGGAGCAGTGACGTCATCAGTAAAGTTAACACAGCTACATTACATCCAATTTTACATGTAGGGTCTTTTACCAGCGATTGCGTTGCGGCGTGTCACTCACACGGAGTGCATTGTATTACGATGAGTTCATCCAGTGTAATCTGTATTTCTTACACAATATCGTCATTGTTTTGTGCTTGTGTCTTATTACCCTTAATATTGAAATTATGTTAATTAATTTTAAAATAAATTGTGATTAAGAAAAAACTAAATGCTGCGTATGATTTTTTTAGTTCGGCAGTTTTAATCACAGAAAATAAGTAATATGTTTATCATGTCACAGGAACTAAAATATTACTTCAAATTCTACATCCCAACAGCCCGCCTCGGTGGCGTAGTTGGCTAACGCGCTTGTCGTGTTGTACTTGACTGCTGAGGACGGGGAGATTGAGGTTCGAATCTCGGCCGGCTGAACTGGGGGTGGTTTTTCCTAAATGGTTTTCCACTCTCCCTCCACGCAAATGCGGGTTCACTTCCTCTAATTACACCTCCCCAATTCCTAATCCATTAGAGTAATTAGTACTTAAAGCGTATAACCCGAACGGGTAGTAAGACGCGGTGCTAAATATTATTATTATATGTTGCTCCAAGTAGTCTCTAAGATCTCGTCCTCAATCAGTGTTCTCAGTTTGATCATGTAATTAGTCTTTTTAGCGTTCACTTTTAAAGCTATTTCCTTTCTGGGTTTTGATTAAATATCTACATTTTTATGTTTTTTATTTATGATGTTTAACTACTAAACAATATATAAAAATGATTGTACAAAACTATAAATTGTGTTATGTTCAGCGAATAATGTGGTCGTAGAGCTACAAACTATCGATTAAAAAGGTACAATTTTAAATTGAAACAGACGTGAATCAATGCGCAAAGCTTGACTTTACTTCAACACCGACTGTACATTTTAAGGTGGGGGGTATGCGGGGAATGCGAGAAAAGGTCAGTGTTGATGTGGTTTTTGTATTGAAACTTTTATTTCTGCCAAGATAGATAAAATATTGCTTCAGTACAAACATAGAGTTGAATTTTTTTCGCATGGTGACCTAAAAAGTTGTTGAACATCTCTCAAGAGTGTCCTGGAATTTAATGACAACTTTTTCTTTTCATTTAAAAAGTTGTCATTAAATTCTAGGACACCCTTGACAGATATTGAAGAAATGTTTATGACATCATGTGAAGAAAATTAAACTCTACGTTTGTACTGAAGCAATATTTGATAGTTTTTTGCTAAACAAGTGTTTTGCTATAAACATTGCAAAGACACTGACCTTCTCTCGCTTTCCGTACAGCCTCATCGTGTGGACGTGTCCCGACTATTGCTCAACTCGAGTGGCGCGGACACTCAACGCAGTAAGCCACGTGGTTTGCAACTTACTTACGCGCAACGTACTTTGTGTGCAGGGGTGTCGCATGAAATATATGTTGGGTGGGGAGAAGAGAAGAAAGTGAACTTTACAACTCTATGCGCTACCAAATTAGAAATATTCCCAGGTGACCGGGCGGCAAGGGCAAAGTTGAGAACACCTAAGGGGTATGTAATACCTCCCAGTTAATATAGGAGGGAGCAAGGGTGGGTTCTGCCCAGAAAAATAGTAAAATTTGAAGTAGTAATTGGGCCTTGAATCTAGGTTTTAGGAAACTGTATTTTTAAAGTTATTTGTTAATAATAGATTTTTCAAATTACAAGTGATATTTACTTTTGTTTGGACATTTACCATCATTGCGTGTAAGAAAACTAACAAGTTTAGGCTTGTAAAAACTCCATGCTTTTTATAGTGACAAGGATGTCCTGGAATTTAATGACAACTTTCTAGATTCATTTAAAAAGTTTCTCATCTAAAGGCTCTATGCTCATGGCAGATATTCAACAACTGTTGATATCACCAAGTGAATAAAATTAAACCTTCTGTTTGTACTGAAGGAATATTTTATCTAATTTGGCCAAACAAAGTTTTGCTATAAAAGTTGAAGAACACATACCTTTTCTCACGTTCCCTTAAGTTCCACCTTAAGATCCCATCCCACAACCGATTAAGTGGAAAATTGGATAGAAGACTACGCTCCAAACACAAATCTCTACGATAGCGATTTTATTAGTTCTTAAAATTGACGAAAATGAAATTGAAATTAGTGGAACAGAGAGTTTTTGCTTCTTAAAGCTACTAATGTATAGTAGTAGTTGTAGTAGTAGTTTAGAAACAATAGGTAGTGACAACGGCACTACTAGCTGACTTGATTAACTTATCTTTTTACACAATCTACAACAGATGGTATCTCTTTTCAATGTTTGATGAGTTAAGAAGTTGGTGAATTTTGAAGAGTAGGGATAGACGTTTGGTAAATTAAGAATCTGTCTGTAAAAGCTGCAGTGAATAGCTTTCATAATCGCAACTACTGGGGTACAAGAGTAATTCTATAATTTTCCATCTCAAGGTATCAACTCTTCACAAAATTCTCAAACTTTGATCTTTTCCCCAACATTAGGGGAAATGACTACCCCCCCTGTCACCCCCACCAACCCATCATCTCCACCAACGCGACGCCCCTGTTTTTGTGAACACTCGCTAGAATGCGCATTCATAAGCTGGCCAGTGTCGACACACCGCACTCAGTGTGAGAAACCATTCGATTTGGTGGCGGAATTTCTTCCTTGTATTTTTATCATTCATTTCGTATATTCTTTATAATATGTAACAATAGCTGCAGTTATAGTAATGTTTTGTTTAAATCGTAATTAAAATGCTTGTATCTATAGCGGGTACTAAAATGTGGTGAATAGGTTGCACATAGTTTAGTATTTATCTTTTTGTGCGCAACTTATCATCATCCGTGGAACAACATCCCCATATTCATGTCATATAGCTAGGGAGTCAGCCAATTATTATAACCTCTTAGAGCAATAATCATAATACCACCAGGTAAGTAAAGGTATTTAATATTAAAGATATTTAATATGTTAATGGTATACATATTGTAATACTAACGCAATACAAGAAATGTGTAACTAAGTTGTGTTAGATTATATATTTAAAGTAATCCTTAATCATACATACTATAGTCATTTTGGAACTACGTGATATAATTGCTTTGTACGCATTTTCTTAGCCAAATTTGATATTTTGAGTCCTTAAGTCCACAGTGAGAAAACAGTGGAAATAACTACAATAACATGTTCCTCAAAGAAATGTTGGTTGCACCATTTGTACTGCGTAGCCAGAAACTTCCACAGATAAAGGGGGCGGGGATATATAAACCCCTTATATCTGAAAATTGGGGTTCTTCTTTAATAACTCTCATACTGAATGTATGTAGAAGCACGAGCTTTTTGTTATTATTTTATAAAAGTGTAAGAACATAATTCTACATTAATAACATCTGATAATTTCGAGTTCAGAGGCTCCTTTCAAGGATTTGGAGTTGAAACGAGCCTAATAGTTCCCTACAAACCTGAGGGATACGACATACACACTAAAGGGGTATATATTAGGAAGGTAGAATCTAGATGGGAAACCCCAGCATTTGCGTGGATTTAGAGCGGGAAAACACTTTAATATAAAATACCCTCAGTGCACCAAACTAGGATTTCAAAAATACCAACATACACAAGCCTGACGCTTAGTCATCGTAGCCACAGATGAGGTAGAAAATGTAAAACTAATTTTTTAATCTATTGAAAATAAATAAAACAAGTTAATTATAAACCAGAAAATTTTCTTGAATTTGACTTTTAAATTATATATTTTTTTTTTACAGAGAGCGAGGATCACTGACACAAGCGTATATGCTAGAAAATAAAAAAATATAAATTATTCAATCTATTGATTCAGTCTACCCTTCTCGAGAATGCAAGCTACGCCACTGGTTGGATGAATATCAACGGCAGTCGGAAGGAGAGACTGAGGGTAAGAGGTAAAAAGTGGTGGTGCGCCGTTAGGAAACGCCTCACTGCTGCCGGATATTCGACGAGGTGCAGTTTTAGGACTTACGTTGCGATGAAAGAGATAAAACTGGGCGTTTCTCTCAAGAGTCAAAAGTCCTTAACATAAAAACGTAGTAAATAATTGGATGATAGTATTAACTTATCTCGTGGAGAGGAAGTCTGTGCAACATACAACCCTCAAGGCCTTGTTCGAATCCTGAAAGGATATTTCAAGAGAAGTTAGGATTCAAGCTATTAGGGGTGTTAGAGCTATCAGACTTGGGGATTGGCCAAGATATTTTTATTTGGGGGTAGGAGGGAAGGTGTTATACCTACCTAGAACCCTCTCCAAATAGTTTCTAAGGGCTTATAACATTCATAAATATATCTCAGTAAATCTAGATAATATTTAAGCTTAAATAAAAAGAATCGCTAGCGTTGTTTAAATACGCTTCTTAAATAATCATAAAACGATGGCCTCGTTGCTATTAGAGTAATGCTCTCACTTAAGAGCTCAATGTAAGAAGGTTAAAACCTAGCCGAGATCAACAGACCTTTACCAAGAAGTAAAACTCCGTATAACAACTTCTATCGGAGGAGAAGTAGACCCACTGGTCCCCTGTTGATTATGGTAAGGCTATGTAAAATATCCCTAGAAGGTGTATGAGATACCATTCCCGCAAAATAAGTAGGCTCTTTGGCACTTGCCCGTAAAATTTCAGTGCAGAAAGCAACGGGAAACTACCACCCTTTCGGGACTTCCCTAGTACATGTGCTTTCTCTCAGATGGTGCGGGTGGGCGACAATAACCAGCCATAGCTACTTTGGATGGGTGGGAAATACACCAGGTCTACATTATTGTTGTACACTCCCTCACCCAATCATATAATGTGGTGGTTCCATAACTGTGGCACGCGTACCACCAGATATGCGTAAAATTATTAACGCTGGTACGCCATGAGAGGTCAAATTAAACAAGTAAATTAAGGTTGGAAAAAGATAGAACCTCATCAAATCTTAGAAATATATTACAAGGAAGTCCAGACAAAAGTAAACAGATTCAACCAGTTGTTGGAGTGGTGGTAACATTGATTCAAGCTCAGACAACTGATTCATCCACGGAGTCTGTGTTATTATAACACCGAGCACCATAATTGGTAAGTGTACCAAAATGGTAAATATTCAGCACTAGCTTGGTGATACCCCAAATTACGGAAATGATTGGGGTAGTAGGCCATTCAAAAAGTTTGGGTACCATTGATATAATGTGTATTATTGTAATATTATACACAAACGTTTGAATCGTATATTTTAAAATATAGTTCGGAATGATATATGCAGTACAGTCACAGGCGTGTACACTACGTATGAATATTATTTATAATTTTGTAACCCTTTCCCCTCATTCTGAATAAAGTGTTGTGCATCCCATGGGATATGCAGGTCATATTTACTTTTAATTGAAAAAATATTGCAGGATGAGCACAACGTTGTTAACTAGCTGAGTTTTTATATTCAGCATTGGTATTTGAGATATTTAGTTTGTAAAATGGCTGGGGACCCGGAATGCCCTATCCTTCCCATGCTAAGTTGACATAATCTAAGGAATATTTTCTCATCCTCTAGTGAAGGTAAAAAAATATTTTTTTTTGTGAATCTGTAATGATACACTATACATAATTTATCGCGAGGGTATTTTTCTAAAAAAAAAAAATATTCAAGCTACAATTTTTTTCACACTTCATATAACAAAGCAAATATATATATGTTTTTTAAGATCTCGTTATAATGTGTAATATGGTTATGAGAATACATGGGGAAAGAATCATCTAATTTGGACTAATAGAAACTGAGTAAATGTTCCTTTTGTTATGAAAAATGTAGTTTTGAGATAATCGCGTTTGAATGAAAACCAGTTTGGAAACTCGAACCAGGGAACTTGAGTATTTACATTCAATAACAAGAATTACAATTTACTAGTTGATTCCTGCTTCACCAGTTTTTTTTTTGCACTTCTCGAGTGTCTTGACTTTCGGTCTAACTCGGATATTGCTGACACTAGAGCTACATGAAGGTATTGTATATCCCTTGCACTGGTTTCAACCAATAGTGTTCTATAAGTGTGATGTCATTAAAAGTAAAAGTGTTGTGGGTTGAATTACACGTTTGTCTTGTTCGCTGCATGTGTTAAGGAGTAATGTCCATTAGGTCTTTGATTTACTGACACAAAACTTGTGTTGGAAAGTAAAATATTCTATTGAGGAAATATATTTATGTGACACCTGAATCAGTCGAATCCTATGGTGATAAAGAGATTAAAGATTTGTAAAAATTTTAGAAGATTATTCTAATAAAAATTATGAAAACCATGACTAAAAATAATTTTTTAAACAATCGGTAGGTTAAATTGTATATACATGTGTAGTTGGGAGAATGCGAAAATCACAAAATAAATGGTACAACAAAATCGCACAAACTTTCTCATATTGTGTATTAGGGCTTATAAGATAATTTTCGAAATTATTTAAATACTCTTAAGCCATGTTTTCCTAATAGAAACCAACACATGTATTTTAAATCATATTCTTCGGATATATTTAACAACATTAAGATTTTCAAAAATAAACTTGGCAAACCATAATGAAATTATTTGTAATATGTAAAAAAACGTATTCTTAAAAATCATTAAAAACTATTTCTAGATTATTATTTTGAATTCATTATTCAAGGTAAATTAAAAAAATAATATTTTTTTCAATAAATTTTCATAAGTAAACGTCATACATTATATTTTCTTTAGATAGTAAATAAAGGCACATTATTATTTATAATGTAAAACAGTCCTTCCATACAACTTTTAGACCAAATATTTAGAGCTATTTAAAAAAAAAATTTACACAAATCAGTTATTAGTTAAATACTTTTAAATGATTCTCTTTAGAAAAAAAAATCTTTATAATTATTTATAATTCAAGAAACTTAATAGATGTCCAATTTGAACTAAATTGCTAAAGCCATATTTTAAATATTAAAATCTATAATATCAGTCCTCAGTAAGCCACCACGAATGATTTTTCACCCCTAATATCAGTATACATTGTTATTATTATTATTATTATTATTATTATTAGCACCGCGTCTTACTACCCGTTCGGGTTATATGCAGGGTATGCATTGTTATAGTTATATCATGTCAAATACTTTAAACATAGCCACTTGGGGCCAAATATTTAGAGCCATTTGTAAAATATTTAAAGTTTTTTGAAAAATGAGTGATCAGTAAATTACCTATAGACTAGTTTTTACCCAATAACATGTTTTATTTTTTTCCATACCATACAATCTCCAGGTATAAGCTAGATATTAAAAAAAAATCGCTTTATCCATTTTCAAAATAATTGTAGTTAAAAAAATCACACATCAGTAAACTGCTCTAAATTTGAGGGCTAAGGTCAAAATAAAATAAATATATCCTCAGGTATAACCCTGCAAAACTTAAATATCAAGTTTGAACAAAATCCATATAACCGTTTAGTATACGTAGAAAGGGACAATGAGACAGACAAACAGACATAGAGACAGACATAATTGTAAAATCCACTTTTTCACTTTCTTTGGACACCTCGGAGATAAATTATTGAAATCTTCAAAAAAATATAGCTCAATATTTTGATAAATGTTGACGTTTAATGACCTCATTAAACCAAAAAAGCTTTTTTAACAATGGCGTCTCTCTGTCTGTACCTCGGGCTAGAGCAGAAACCATTTTACCGATTGGGCTAAAATTTGGTATCTGGGGTTCTCGTAAGTTCCCCTAAAGGGGTTTTTGGAATTAGATATCTAACAATAAATTTAATGGTCCTTTACCAGAGGGCAAACAAAATTTAAAAAAAATATATTTTTTCAAAGCTAGCTCTAACGATTTTGATTACAATATTTGTATATCTAGACACTGTTTATCATCATAAACAAGATGGCTGATACCATTTTCTCATGAAAATGACTTTGATGGTACTTTACATGGGGAGAATTTTACAATTTTTATCATTTATCTGTAAATATTTGATATACGAAATATCTTATCATTGTAAAGTTGTAGAAATATTAATGATACAAATCTTTATTACAAATAGATTTTTATAAAACCAAAATTTTCTAAGCTATAGGCAAATATATTATATGTAATTAGATAAGCCCGTTTCCGGTAATAGAAATTACGAGGAAATGTCCGAAAAGAATTTGACAAACACTCATTTTAGTGGTTAGGAATCTAGGTCTGTGTCTGAATAGTTTGCCCTTGTGAACTTTCGCACTTTATTTGCTATAAAATTGCAATGGCGCTGACTTAAAGTCCGGAAGTCATTTTTGATGGTGTCTGAATTATCTTAAAGTGTACAGCGCACTTTACAAAAGGGAGAATTCGATGTGCCCCTTATCGAGCACGATAGTTAAAATAGTTTAAATGGAATAAATAAACTTAAACTATTAAATGAATAATTTGTAATGCTGTTAAAATTATTCATTTAAGTCTATCAGTAGGCTAAAATTCTTTCTGTAGCATAAAAATTTCTTTTTTTTTAAGTAAATATATGTTTTAGTTTAAAAAAAATTACCTATAAATAATAGTTTAAGAATGATCTTTTATTGATTTAAGAAGTTTATTAACAGGAAAATAACAATTTACACTAGTATTGCTAAGTACTGAAAATATTCACGCTTACATTCATCTACTAATTTTATAACACCACTATAGAGTGCGCAGAGGGAACAAAACAATATCAAAAATATATCTAGTTGCTATGGAAACATTACTTTCATAAGTGGTCACCAAGTACTTCCAAGTGTACTATGCTGTCTGTAAAGTCTCTTGCACCTTATGTACTTTAGGGCACCAGAAACGTGTTTTATTAAGGGTGCAAGTAAAGTGCGTAGGTGCACTATTGCGGACTATTCAGATACATGCTAGGATGTCGGGAAAAATAGTGCTTTTCCACGAAAACCCGATTTTCTCAAAGAATTTTCAGCTTTTCATGCTCTGTTTAGTCACCATGGAAACCGCTATTTGCTGCATGGCTGTAAATCTCCAAATAAAATATATCTCTTTGGCTAAAAATAATAACCCTATTTTTATTTGTTTGTCCAAACACATCACAATTTGCTCTTTGTATTAACACATCTCATTTAGATTCCTAAACTGGGTTAGTATTTATTTTTATTGGAATGTTGTTATCGTTAAATTTGCATCTAAATTAATAATGAGCATAATTCGAAAAGTAAAAGGTTAAGTTATTTAGTAAGTGAAAATATTGTCTACGAATTGTTTCGCGCATGAATAAATAATGTTTAAATATGTTTTGGTATGCATTATAAGCTAAAAATTTTAAAATATTCTTTAATAAACTTTAAAAATAGCCATTTTAACTATCTAAGTATGAATTTTGGTGTTAATTTTTATTTCAAATGATGGGTTTTCATGTTAATTTTATTCAAACCATGTGTTTTTATGTTTATTTTATAAAATAGTAACACAATAAAAGTACATAGTTTAAGCTATGTTTTCATTTTACCACTTAGTTTTGAAGGTTTTATATTTAAAAGTAATGTTTAGTGTACACCATCTGTCTTTTTACATTCTCACAAATACAATAAGTTCAGCTCTCTTTCCATATTGATAATTCATTTTGACGTAACGATAGTTCTAAGTATCGTAATGTTTTGTGTATAACATCTATATTTTCACATTTTTTCTCTCTCTTACTATCTCTCTCTTTCACACATACTTTTTCCTTCTTTTCCCAGTATTTCTCACTCTGTAATGTCTTTATTTGTTAACACTACCTTGGGAAGGTACTCTGGAAACTTTAACATCAATTGCAGAATTTCATGCAAAATCCACTAGTATTTTTTTAAATTAAGTTTTTTAAAAATTAAATTGATTCATATGCTCTTTAAAAGTAAGTTATTATTATTATTATTATTATTATTCATTTATGGTCTTTGGTGTAGCCTGTCTACAACAATTTATAGACCTATTAATTCGTTTCACAAATTCTTATGATTGTTTTGGTAAAGGTATTTTTAAGGATAAAAGTAGTAGTAAAACTGTGAGGTTTACCATACCATTTATTGGGTTCATATTCACACAATATTAAAGATTCTTCATAACCAAGATATCAATTTTTTCACGATCACAATATTCTTCTAAATTGAGAAAGGAAAAAGACAAAATTGAATAAATACAATATATTAATTATCTAGAAAATTAATCTTTTTACTGTCTATGACATAAGAAACATGGAAAGAAAATGATAATTTATCAAGTGCACAAAATCTTAAATATAATTTTACAAATAACGTTTAAAATATTAGTCAGGGAAAAACACGATTTAACCCAGGGCCAATAGCAACACAAGGTATTCCAACTGCAATAATTTCTAAATGTCTTGTGTAACGACATATTAAAAGTTTGACCAAATTTGTAGAGAGGAAATTATCTATTTTTTGAAAACTTAAAATGGCCGCCAACAACTTGTGGCAAATCTTTCAAATAATAATTACTGCATATGGCACATCATTTCTGACATTTTTTTACAGTTCATTATGTTTTTGATTTTGTTTTTGTAGAAAATATATATCCGTGTCCATAATAGTATTTTTATGACAGCATACATCAATAAATTGGAGGCTACAATTCTTCCTCCAACGCCTCTGTAACTTTTCCACTCCATTTTATTTGTATTATATGTTATACACATTTTTAAATAATTGGTATTTTGTGTTGTATTGATGGCAGTATATCACCTATTGTCAGTTACCATGGTGCAGTTGAAAATTCACACTGCTTGACTCATTTACGAGCAATTTTGGAAGAAAAAAAAAGCAAATTTATGTAATAATTCCCTGAAAAGTAAGCTGTGGATTCAGTATTAGAATCTAATCTCTCTAATGTACAAGATAGTACATGCAGATAGAATTGTTTCTTGTAAACTACATTTGGAAGCTATACAGTATTATTTACCTATATTGGCAGCATCGGGTCATAGAAATTATCTAAAATCTGCACATATATACCTTCAAACCATGCAACAACTAAAAAAGACACTGGTGCATGAGAAACTATTTGAAAGGGTCTGCATGTAGTGCACAGACCAGATTCCCCTTGGTCAAACACGGGAAGTGAACTTGTGATTGAGCAGGTACTAATGAGATCTCCAAAGACTACTGGGCCCATAATTTTGAAACTTGCGAAAATACTCGCTAGCGAGCAAACTCACAAATCGTGGGCTGTACCAAAACAGTGCTAATTTTGAAATGTTTCTACTGTAATGTGAGTCTGAGTGGCGTTGTTTCACTTGATAATGAGTTTTCAATCTTACAACACTGTAAAACCATGACGTGCCATAGAATTGAGGTGATGAGATGCCACAACACGCCACTTTACAAGATACATAAATGAAAATAAACACTATTATTGTATTGAGTGCATCATCTAAAATGATTTGAAATGTTTCATTGGGAAACCATCTTCCAGTTGTTTACATCTAACTTTATCTCAAAATTTTCTCAGTTTATATAAGTAGAAGTCAAACCATTTAAAATTCAATATTCATTTTAGCTCACTTGATAGCGTACTTCTCTGAAACTCAGTTATCACAAGATCAATTCATTTTTATTTTTTGTTCGAAATTTATTATTATTATTAGCACCGCGTATTACTACCCGTTCGGGTTGTACGCACTTACGCTAATGTGTAATGGTAGGGTGATTTTGAGATGAAATAGAAGACCTACAGTTTAACGTGGGATCCGAACCACGGCAGAAGTATGATATTCCAATCATTCACAAACTGTGATTAATACACGTATTGTCAGAGGTGAAGGAAGGGTTTGCAATCAGATATCGGTGCCAGGATTGAGGATTGAGCCCTGGACACCCACAACAGAAGTCTCACACCAGACCCCTAGACAGCAACCTGTCGGTATTTAAATCACTTTTTAATAATTATAATTCATTCAAATATTATTTTATTTTCACAACTATTTTTAAAATGCCTTAAAAGTTTTTACCATGTGAATAGTAATAATTATCTTGCTTAGCTTTATTTTTAAATGTGTAAATTTTTATGTCATAAAACCCATTCATTTAATTTTTAAATAACTACATACAAAATTTAAAGGTAATGTACTGTTTTTAATCTACTAACTTGTTAAATTAGTTTAAAGAAGAATATTATGGTCGTCTACGTAGGCTCAAATAGCTTGTATACTTCTATAAAAAAATATTTAAAACAATATATGTTTACAATAATATAAAATTAAAGGTAGACTTCTTCAGATTGATAAAATAAAAACAAATTGGAGATAACAGGATTCATACACGTGAACTTTACAGTGAGAAGATGTCACCCTAACTTTTCAACCAAATAGACAGTCAAATGAATTTGGAAAAATTAATAAATATCATAGTAATTTCACCCAAATAAATATTTTTATTTAAGGATTGAATAAAGTGTATATAGCAATCATATTTTTTGTTTATTTAAACCTGTTTTGTATAATGTTAGGTTTATTTCAACAAAATCATTCTTAGAATGTTGCTAGTGAAAAGGGAGATGGCATATACTT
Source organism: Timema shepardi (assembly GCA_902151425.1). Taxonomy (NCBI): domain Eukaryota; kingdom Metazoa; phylum Arthropoda; class Insecta; order Phasmatodea; family Timematidae; genus Timema; species Timema shepardi. Next base: position 30,809 of record CABFVX010006030.1, read on the forward strand.
TGTTATATTATGTCCTACTAGATAGACAAACCTTGTCTCACAGGGTGTGAGGCTGTCGAGTAGAAACCGCTCTCTATTTGATTGTTTGACGTCAGTTTTCGCAGTGTAGGTGTTTCAAAATTAGGGAACTCGATATTATGTGTGAGATGAGAGAAATACGCTAGCAACTCGCTACACGCACGTTTAAAAATAAGGGATCCTGGTGGTCTAACACGAGGCAGTGGAGTAGTTGAGATTCAGAGAGCACTGTGGGTTTTGGCAATGTCAGCTTGTTCAGAGTATAATACTGCAATGCAGAATTTAACGAGTGAACAACATGAAGAGATGCATGAGTCAAGTCTTTTCGAAGAGAGAAGAGATGGTGCTAACATCTTTCAGTTTAGAGAGCAGTTCTCGCCATTCAAATTAGAACACCCTCTAAAAAATAAATTCAATTGTGTCATTTATGACGGGAATATTGTGAACGCTCACAATTTTATTTCTTAGGAAGGGCATTAGTTGACAAACTTTCAGGAAAAATATATTCATTCTTTCATTTAAGAGGAGGAATAAGGTTCAAACAATGGCGTCACAAGAAAAATTGAAAATAAAAATTATAGTTAAGTACAGCATCAGGATTGATCCTTGACGTCTGTTTCAACGCCTAATTCTTGTAGCAAGCCAAGGTGTAGTAAATCTCGAAGATACATTGAAATATGAGCTGTGTTCTTCTCCACCTGCCCTTTTTGAGTAACCTACAGTTTTCAGAATGACTCAGACAACTGAGATAGCACGCTGCATCAATTACTACTGTAAATCCGTTTTGAAAATACAAGAAAAAGAGATAGATCAGCAATAGACACAGTTTTACCTTAAAGAAACACTCGCAGAAAAAGTTAAACTTAAGAACTACGTACTAAGATGGTAAATCACAACCGCATCGAATGACATGAGAAACAAGCCAGACCTAAGATTTAATAGCTGAATCGTATGTAAAATTCACTGTGATAAAGTATGGGAATGCTACTATCGTTTTTGATGGTAATGTTGAAAACAAACCATCAAATTAAATACTGTACACAGCTCAAAAGACGTATGGATCCGAAACTCTCACCAATAGTGATTTTCCCCACTCACAGTGTTTTTGTACGAAACAAAGATATTTTTTTCTTGAATCCCCAGAATAAGTTCAGAATTATCCAACTAATAGTAAATCACTTAGAGAGCCGAGGATGCCGAGTTTGAAAGTCAAATGTGATGTGTATGTGCTCATAGTTGAGGAAGGTGTAAAACCTTTAACGGTAATAGATACTTTTGGGTGCATTCAGGCGCCTCTAAAACCAGTCAACGAATTCTTTATTCGTATCCAGACACTTATCCGTAGGCGGGGGGATATTTTCTGAAGCACAGAAGGTAGATTGCATTTATTCTAACATGAGGCCCTCAATTAAGATTAACATAAGAAGGTGCAAAATAGAGACAGTTGCTCAGCTGCTGCAAGTGGCGGTCAACTTCCAGCAATGTAAGGATGAGATACGGGACTACAACAGGTGGGCCCAACCCAGTAGACAGGATGCTCGGATTGTAGGGGATCAGAGGAATGAGCGGCTGGGTGTGTGTAGTATAACCTTTGACCAAGGGAATGGCCATGGAATTTACGGTAATTGTCAGAATGGAAGTAGCCGTAAACCCACCAATCCCAACCATTTTAAAGAAAATAAGTGTTATAGATATAATTCCAAATTACACCTAGCGTGCAACTGTGACAAACACTCCCGGTCGAATGTTTCGGTTGTGTCAGCAACGGCAGGTCCGCGGCGTGAGTGGAGAAAACTTAATCTTATATATGGGATTGGGTTTCCTCGCCAGATAGTCACTAATTGCCCTCCACGTCATTCTGGGGAAACACTGTTGTTGGGAGCCCCAGTCAAACTTGGACCACTGAAGATAGTCGCCCTACTAGACACAGGCTCGTTACATAATGTAGATCTATTTGGGACTCTTCACCGGGGTGTTAGTTAGGAATCAGATAGATATGAAATAGATTGTGTTACTGCGAGTCTTGAGAAGTTCCGGGTGGTAACGAGAATCAAGGTCTCAGTGAAAATAGCAGGGTTGGCTTGGCCATTGTGGTTCCTTGTCGCACCAAGGTTGGTGACTCAAATGATCTTAGGACACCGATTTTTCCAGGGGATTAGGATTACCATTGACGTGTACTCTGTAACGATACGTTTTGAATCCCATCTAGTACACCTAGTGAGGCTGACACCCCTGTCTTGACCCGACACTCCTGGCGTCACTGTACTCGAAGAGAGACGCGACCATAGACCCAGGTTCGAGGCAGTTTTGGCCGAGTATCCCAATGTGGTCTGCGACTGAATTAGTCACACTAATGTATTCTCTCACAGCATAGAATTAGTCGACTACACCTCCGTTAGGCCTACTTCTATGACCCCCCTCCCCCTAGCTCAAAATTTTGAAGGTACATATTGAGAAATTGTTGAAAAAAGGAATAGTGAGAAGTTTTAAAAGCCCTTATGCCTCTCCTGCGTTCTTAGTAGGACGTCCTGGGCAGGAGCCACGTATGGTCGTCGACTATCGTAAGTTGAATAAGAAAATACTGTACGAGGCGAGCCCTTTGTCCACCTTAGAGATGGCGTTTAAGTATTTAGGCCAGGCCTGGTATTACACAGATATAAACCTAAACAAAGCTTACTACTTAATACCTTTAACTGAGCAATCTAAGCCGTATACGGCATTCATAACGCAATGCGGTCACTTGGAGTTCAATTACGTCCCCTTTGGTATGTCTGGGCCCAAATACTATCACAGCTATTACATACCGTGTTCTCAGATATACAGTTTAAGTATGTCTTCAACTACTTAGATGACCTGGTTATCTATTATAACAAATTGTAGGATCATAAGAGATACATTAGGGAAGTCTTGAACATGTTGAGGGTGGCTAATTTTTAGGGTTAACCCGAAGAATCTAAGGTTGGCAGTTTCAGAGATAGAGTATCTGGCTCATGTGGTATCCCACCGGGGGGTGTCTATAAACCCCGAGCGTATCTGACCTATTAAGGAGTTCCCTGTCCCGGTCAACCAAAAGAATGTTTCCAGATTTCTCAGCATGGTAAGTTTTTTTGGAAGGTTCATTCCGAAATGGGCCAGTTTGGCAGGACCCTTGTACCACTTAAAGAAAAAGTAAGTCCCGTTCGTTTGGTCTCCCGAGTTTCATGCATCCTTTGACGCCTTGAAGCGTGCATTTTCTGGGCCTCCAGTATTAAAGATGGCCGATTTTTTCTAAAACGTTTGTTCTACAAACTAATGATTTTTCGACTGGATTGGGAGCCGTTCTTTACTTAGACTGATGGGTCTCTTCAACCAATCGCGTACGCTATCCGAACTCTGCATCCTTATGAGTGTAACTTTTCTACCTTCAAGTTGGAGGCCCTCGGAATAATGTACGCCACTGACCGATTTAGAGATAATCTCGAACATCACCTGTTTGATTTATATACTGATAATTTGGCTCTCTCATGGTTTTTAAGACATTCTAGACAGATCGGGAAGATAGGACGCGGGTGGTGAAGTTGCAGTCACTTAGATTCGAGATTGTTCATGTTTCAGGGGCGAACAACCTGGTAGCCAATTCCTTGTCTCTCATGTTTGAGGAAACCAATGACCGTGGGAATGCAGGTCCTCAGAAGATCCAGGCAGTTTTGGGCGTGTTGAGAAAAATCCCTAAAGTGTTCACCCCAATCGGAGAAGCTCAGAGAAATGATCTGGAGTTGTTGAACATGATTCAATCTTGTGATGACAAGTCTAATCCCGAACACCTTAAACTGCTTAACGGGTCTCTTTTGATACGACCCACCCGCAGCGCAGGATGGAAGATTTACGTTCCCCATAGTTTGGCTAGGATGATATTCGCGTATTATCACGAGTCCCTGGTGGGGTACACTTAGGTGCGAACAAGACCATAGCCAAGATCTGTTTGTATGTTTAATGGAAAGAGATGAAAGTGGAAATCCGTGACTGGGTTAGAATGTGTGAGGTGTGTCTTAGGGCTAAGCCTGCTAGGAATCACCAATACGGGATGTTTATTATTATTAGCCCCGCGTCTTACTACCCGTTCGGGTTATAAGCACTTACGCTAATGTGTAATGGTAGGGTGATTGTGAGGTGAAATGGAGGACCTACAGTTTAACGTGGAATCCGAACCACGGTAACGGTGGAGACCTGGCATTCCTCACATTCACAAGAGGTCTTGTCAGAGGTGAAGGAAGGGTTTGGTAATCAAATAAATCTTTGCCGAGACCGAGGATTGAACCCCGGCCGCCAGCATAGAAATCCGACACCTTACCCCTAGACCACCAGGTCACCAATACGGGATGTTAAATTCAGGAGTTGTTAGCTTCCCGCTTGACAGAATTTTTATTGATTTGTTTGGTCCCTTACCAAGCTCACTGAAAGGACACAACGTTTTACTTACCATAGTTGATGTATTCTCGAAGTTTGTGTGGATGATGCCATTGAGGGTGGCAACTTCCAACTCGGTAGTTGACGCTCTTGATGCTATCTTGGTCCGCAAATTTGGGTACCCTCATATCTTGGTGTCTGACAACGCGAGCCAGTTTACATCCAAAATATTTGAGAATATGTGTTTTAACAATGGTATAAAACATGATGCCACGACCCCTTATTATCCACAACCTTCGCACGTGTAAAGGTTCCACCGGAACCTCAAGGCCGCTTTGATTGCCTTTCACCACGTCCACCATAAAGACTGGGATAAAAACCTAACGCTATTGCAAATAGCGTTTAATAGCGTTGTACATGACAGTCACAGGAAGACACCTTCCTCCTTGATGTTAGGTCATGACTTACTCCCCCCAATCAACCTGAGGTGTGAAATAATCCCGGGCACCTTGGAGGATCAATCTGAAAGATGCATTGAGGCCGAGTGGGGGGATGATTTATGCCAGCTGAAAAAAACACAGCAAGGTAGCACGCAGGTACGGCGCAGGAAGGTTTACGGTACTATACAAGGTCGGGGATAAAGTCGTATACGAATTACATAATTACAGTAGAGCAATTGACGGCAAATCGGCGATGTTGGACTACCGGTGGTTAGCTCCGACAATCATATCCAAGTTTCTCACCCCTGTTAAGGTCCTATTAATGGATCCTGTAACTGGTCTGGCCACACGTCGTGCCCACGTCACGCAACTAAAACCTTGTCACTGACTCCACGAGTGAACCTAGTGCTTAATTTCTCTTTTGGTTCGTATGCCTATTCTGCTTGAGGAGGAAAAGTGTTTATTTATGTTCTGACGTTTGTTTACGTATGTTGCATGTACCCCATATCTAAGCATAATGACAATAGGTTGTGAGAGCTCTTTGCTAAGAAGATTCTAAGTACTGCTAAGATAATACGGGGCATACTAGAAACTGAGTGAACTAAGAGTGAACAAAAGCTATAAGGACCTAGTATTAAGTTAATTGGATCTCTATGTATTTTTGTTCATGCTCGAAAATGCATTTTAGATCGATTACCGAATTTTTGTATAGATAGCTATTGTGTATATTGTTTAATCTGTTTGTTCTAAAAATCATATTATTTATACCTTAAGTCCTTCGAGGAATATTCTTTGGACATTGTTCTTTAATATGTATATATATATATATATATATATATATATATATGAATATTTGATGTAATCAAATCCTCAGCGTGCGCGTGCTGAACTCTGGAGTTCATTAATTTTGAATTAGAGTATATTTCATTCACGTTTAATGAGTCCCAGGTGTCTTGTTTGGTATTATTTCGTCACATGTGATATTGTTCTATGGTTCTTTCCTTTGCTGGTCCGGATTTTTGGGTTATAATTACTTTTCATTGGACACCTCATCTCCTCTCGCCCAGCCCCTAAGTTTAAGGGGGGGGACTCTGTGCCGAGTTCCTCGTCCCTTATCATTTGGGACCACGCGCAGAGCGGGTTGCCCGTTCCCCCTTCTCCTCCTTGCCATGCCTGGTTGGCTGCGCATGGCCTCGTCTCGCCTGGTGCGTCGGGTTGCGGGGCTGGTCCACTCACTCTGGTTTCGGACTCACGTCCATGCGAGTCGACTGTTCACGAGCCGTTAGCTCTAGGTTCTGGCTTGTTGAGAACAAGTCGGGGTTACTGCGATGTTATCACGGGCGGGAATGGAAATGAGGTTTTTACTACGTACAGTTGTGTAATAGAATCAACCAAGGGGCAGAATTAGAGTCCTGAATAAAGACTTGTGTGACAACATCCTGAGTGACTTCTTCATACAACCCCTTCATAACGACTTGTCGTGCCACGCCCCAAGTCTGGTGTGTGAACCCCTACTATCGACACCGCTGACACATTGTCTCCCACAGCGTCGGAAGCGTCCACGAGAGGTGTGGGCACATTATGACCAGCACTGAACTTCAGGAAGTAACAGAATTTTTTTGTTCCAGCAACAGAACCCAAAACGAAATTGAAGATCTTGGGAGAAAAGCTGTAGTGCTGTTGTACGGGGCAAGACATCAAGAAACGCTCGATGATCTGCGTTGCCAAACATTCAAGGAAAAAGTTGCAACTTCAAAATCCTTTGTTAATCATGAGTTGCTACCACCAACAGCTTTTGCTATAAAATATCATGAATCTAGAAACGATTTACGAACCCAGCAATGGTTTAAAAATGATGCAGGAGATGTTAGCTGTTGGAAATGACTGAATAAAAGCAATGAATATTTCCTCAAACTTAGTGATTTGCATTCGGCACCAAGATATTTGCTTCACTTAACAAATGTAAATGTCAATAAGGGTGGGATACTAGGGGGCATATATGCTGCAGCTGCAAGAAGATGATCTTGGCATTTATTGATGTCTGTGGATCCTGCCAAAAGATTGTATGTGAAAATATTCATTGTAATTATTCTGCAATTGATACAGAAAATTGTGACATTATAAATGAGTAACTTTAACATTTGTAATGAATCTTAGCGTTCATATTTGTTATAAATTTTTCTTATTTTGTAACTTCCATCTAAATTACATGAAATTTATTAATTTAATTAAAATGATTTAAATATGTGATCAAGTAATTTTTAATTTTCCTAATTGAAATATTTAAATGAAGTTAAGTTATGTAAAATGTATACTGTAATGTAAAATTGAAAACAGAATATATTGTTAGTGATGCTAAAATAGTTAAAGTATATACGCCTCACTCAACTTTGCCATAATAATAAGTGATAATAGCTGACTTGCTTTCTGAGCGGCCATTTTTAATTTTGACATTCAACACACTTTTCCCGTGGCCGATTTTTGTCGAGATTTTGATACGTTCTAATGGATGCCTTTATAGCAATAGCTACACAGGTATTGCATGTGGTGAAATTAGTCCTGGGTAAGGCCCCATTTCTCGCTCTATTTCCCTGACTATATCTTCGCTGTACAGTTTTAAGGATTTGAGGATTCCAATTTGTATTCGGGATTAATAAGAAAATGTAAGATTTATTTATAAAGTTTAGATTTGAGAAATATATCCCTAAAATTTATCAGAGTGTATAGTAAAATTACTGTAAATTTAAACAACATGAAGTTGTAAGAAAATGACTTTGGCTTGCTTCGAGTGAGGTAACATCTAAGTATCATACAGGTACCCTTCAAACACTATAGGCCTAGAAAGAGCGTGGCTGGGCTACCTTGAGTTCATCCAGCAGTAGATGATAGGGTTATACATGGAGTTGGACATGGCGAGCCAGTAGATGCCTAGGTACACCTCTTGGATGTAGGTAGAGTCGTTAATTTCTGGGATTAGAGAAGTGATGATAAAGTAGATATGGAAGGGCAGCCAACACACCGCGAAGATTGTCACCACCACTATCATCATCTTGACTACCTGTAACACGATCAAACAGGAGGTAAAATACATCTTAAATATATTGCGAGCCTTACACCTTGGACTTTGTGAACACTGACGAGATCGTCTCTTAAACCAAGAAAAATAGCACCCTTTAATTTGGCAAAGACTTACGTACTTTAGGTAGATAAGTATCATAGGTAGCGCGAGAAAAGTCTAGTGTTTTTGAAGTTTTTATAGCAAAACATATTTTCAGCCGAGATAAATAAATGATTGCTTGAGTACAAACATAGAGTTTGATCTTCTTCACATAGTGATATCAACCGTTGTTGAATATCTGTTATGACCATAATGGCTTTAGATGACAAACTTTTTAAATGAATAGAAAAGTTGCCATAAAATTCCGGGGCACTCTTGACAAATATTCCAGAAATTTGAGGTTATGACCTAAAGAAAACTAAACTATAAGTTTTTATTGAAGAAATATTTGATATATTTGACAAACAAAAAGTTTAGATAAATTGCAAATATATTTATCTTTTCTCGCGTTCCCTATATCCCAACCTAAAGGCAATCGGAGGGTGTGTTCACTAGGGACATATTTTCTTTTACTTTATTTTTATCACGTGCTTGATGAAAACCAAGTGACCGTAGGCGTGGGTAACTTTAAAATCAATAAAATCAAAAAGTTTAGTCCATACATACGTACAGTACTTTGAAAAATCTTCAAAGTATATATTTTCAGAGCAGTTTTCTTAGTCTTGAATTAATTGTTAGTCGGATATTAAAATCACACATCACTATTTGTGTCGATTAAAAACCAATAGTGTGAGAAAGTGGACACGGGGTATGAATTGACTTTCTTTGGGGACATCTAAGTCTGTTTTTTTCATATAATGAGTAGTCCCAAGCTTCTTTGGTGCTGACTGACAGCTGACAGCTTTGAAAAGTTACCAGAGCAAATTATGTATTCCTATGTCGAACCATATGATCTGCAAACACATGTTTGTAGCAGCTGTCACTTCTGACAGTCAAAATTTAGGTATATACCTGTGTGAACTGTCAGTCAGCACCAAAGAAGCCATGGGGCTACTGTAGACGTCTTAAATCACGTAGTCACTGGTGTGGGCAGCTAAGAAACCAATGACGTTATAAAAGGTCAAACTTTATATACTATGGAAATTTGTTGTATGGATATAAAGAGTGGGTTCGTCAGGAGAAGCACAAGATCAAAGTGGATAAAGTTTTAATGAGATATCTAAGAAATGTATGCGGAAACACTCGTGTGGAAAGAGTCAGACATTAATGGGTGTTTAAGGAGTGCAGTTTGAAAGGGAATCCAATAGGTCAATGTGAAAGAAGTGCCTCATGGTGGCTTGGACGTATTGAGAGGATGAGTGTGGATCGAGGGATGAAGTAAATATTTGAAGGTAAATTTTGTGGATCAAAAGGGGTAGGACATGTAAGACGTGGCTAAATGTTGTAGTTATAATGTGTAATTATTGAAGCAAGTGATCACCAGTACAAGATGTAAACAATATAGCACCTTTGATTAACATTTTTTAAAAAAATTGAATCAGTCATCAGAATCGAGGTTCAACCACAAATCCTAATAAATTTCACAAGACCACCAAATTCCTTCGGGAACTTGCGGCTAGTATTGTAATAATTTACTAAGGAGTGTCAACAAGGGGTGAATTGTGGCACCTCCCTTGACTAACAAACAACCCTCCTAGTCACTATTGTTTATCTCTAGTTGCTGCTTCCCTCTCGTTAGTGCGTGCTGGTCGGCCCATTTGTGGCTTCACCATCACCCAACTGTTTGACAGTGTGTCACACCAGAGCGCAGAGGTAGATACCACTGACCGCACATCTACCTCTCTTCCCGACCACCCCCCACACTGCGGGGAGCTTGACCACGGCCATAAACAAACCCCACGTGAACCTCAGTGACTTCTGACACTGCTGTATTTCGACCGGTTTTGTAATGAGAGTTTCAACGGTTTATAGGAGGGGTGTGTTTAGGAATGTGCGTGATCCACGTTGTTTACCAATCCTGGCAGGATTAGCTCAGCGCTAGTAGGCTGGACAAGTACTGAGGACCTAAGGTCTGTGGTGGGCTCAAGATTAGCTCAGCGCTAGTAGACTGGACTTTGATCTGAAAAGATAATTTATATGGTGGGCTCAGGATTATCTCAGTCCTAGTAGGCTGGACTTTGATCTGATAAGCTAAGTTCTATGGTGAGCTCAGGATTAGCTCAGTGCTAGTAGGCTGGACAAGTACTGAGGACCTAAGGTCTATGGTGGGTTCATGATCAACATAAGGGGAATCGTGTGTGATATAAATTTGTCGTGGGCTGAATTGATTTCCAAATGAGTACATATAATAACATTAGCTCCTCCAAGAACCTATTGCCCTCCTAAAACACTGATAAAATTTGCATTGGCTACCAAGACGTCAGTTCTGTGTCATTCGCTCTATGCTTAGGATCCACCCCTTCGATCAAATATCATAAACCATTCTAAACAGAGATTAAATAATACAGCATCTATTGTAGTTCTATATCAGTTCAGAAAGTCCACGATAAATACCTCAAATAAATAAAATAAATACTATTTATAGGTAATGATGATATCTATCAAAAATGACATATATATTGTATAGCCTATCGTATAAATATGTGAAAGTATGTCTAGCGGTCAGATAAGGTTCTTCGTATGAAAATGTGACTATATCACAAACAGTCAAACCCTGTCTCTATAATATCTCTCTCTTGTTTTATACTATTGAAAATCCACTTGACAAATAAATACTGGTACTCATAAAGCATTTCCGTGCGTCCCACCTAACTACCCATCTTATCTCTTTGAATAATAATAATAATAATAATAATAATAATAATGATAAAAGGTAGAGTTTAAGACAATACATTTTTTAAATAAGTGTAAACGTATTTGTGTTAAAATACAATTGGAAACCATGTAGAATATAGCTCCTTAGCTATCAACTCGGTTTGGATTTGAGCCCAGACACCCTTGTCACCAACAAACCATGTGGGATGGATTGTTTTTGTACATGGGCCTCCAGTGTGGTTATTACTACATTACTGCACCTTTTACCAACTATTAAATAAAAATAATATGTTTTAACCAATCTTGTAGGAAGTAATGGTTTTTTAGCAAGGTCAATAATCTGCTAGCTAGATAGCCAGGAAAACCAACCTTTGTCCGATTTACACTGAAAGCTAAGATAAGCTAGGCCCTGTTTAGAGAAATAACGGACCATAATCTAAGCTATGCCTTGCTACGCCACGCTATGTTTTTTTCCAATTGCTGGTTGATACATTTTTCCATCTCCCATCTTGAGCCATCTTATTTTGCGCATGCGCATTACGCAGCTTGTGCTGCGTGTTGAACAGACGCAGTGCTGGATTGTTTAAAATAACCAAAGAAGTGTTGAATTATTATTATTAGCACCGCGTCTTACTACCCGTTCAGGTTATACGCACTTACGCTAATGTGTAATGGTAGGGTGATTGTGAGATGAAATGAAGGACCTACAGTTTAACGTGGAATCCGAACCACGGTGAAGGCCTGGCATTCCTCACATTCACAATATGTCTTGTCAGAGGTGAAGGAAGGGTTTGGTAATCTGATAAATCTTTGCCGGGACCGAGGATTGAACCCCGGCCGCCAGCATAGAAGTCTGACACCTTACCCCTAGACCGCCAGGTCACCCAAGAAGAAAGAAGTGTTGAAGTTTGGTTTTCAGTTGGTTTCGCGTGTATACAATTATTATGCAGGCTATCTCTACAATGTCATATTTAATAAAGGTTAACAGTTAATAAAACTTATTTCTATTTAATTTGCGGTAGGTTTTAAAGTTGTCCTCGTCCACTTTCAAGTATCTCTGAACTAGATGGTGAAATTCACAGAATTATTTCCCGTTGCCAGTTTATTTCGTGGGCCCAGATCCGTCCTCCACATGGTACATTTTATTCCTCTTCCAAAACAGCAGCAGCTCCTCTTACTCATTAATATCATCTGAGCTCATACAAGATATTTTGGAGAATCTATAACATACCTTCATTGGAGCATACCATATATACTTCACAGTGAATCCAAGAGGGAAAACAGGAACTATAGCTTAGCCTAACTTAGCGTTCTGTGTGAATCGGCCTTAATTGTGAGAGTCACCGACCCAAAACAATAGCACGATAACAGCTTTTAGGTGGGGTTGATTGCTTCCCTTGTCTTGGACCACACAGGCTACCACCGTTAATGGTACAGGAAAATAGTTATTTTACCCATGTTTGGGTACCAATGGGAGTGTTTTCCTGGCTAGATAAAAATTGCAGGCTAGTCACGTGAAGTAGAACTCGTCATTGTATCTTTGAACACGCTCTAGTCAGGGACGATCTCGTATCAACTATTTGGAGTCATGTTGTGTTAGTCACTTGAGTAATCACCACGGGTCTAATAATTAAAATGAAATACCAGATATAATAACTAATATTTAAATTACATTACTTATCAATTTGTCCTCAATGACACAGATAATTAAATAATATTGTGAATTTACAATAAATCTGTTGATGGCCACGTTCACACTGTCCAAGACGCGTGACGTGTATGGAGTGAAACATCAGAAACCAAATCTATATAATTTAGATATATACTGTTTAGTTAATTTAACAAACACAACGCATCATCCACTATACAATCTCTACAATAACAATAATTTTAAAATAACCATCAATTCCATGCTGACCACACGTCATTTGTTAAGCTACTACAGTCCTATACAGGCTGACCACACTCATTTACTAAGCCACTACAGTTCTATACAGGCTGACCACACGTCATTTGTTAAGCCACTACAGTCCTATACAGGCTGACCACACGTCATCTGCTAAGCCACTACATTCGTATACAGGCTGACCACACGTCATCTGCTAAGCCACTACATTCCTATACAGGCTGACCACACGTCATTTGTTAAGCCACTACATTCCTATACAGGCTGACCACACGTCATCTGCTAAGCCACTACATTCCTATACAGGCTGACCACACGTCATCTGCTAAGCCACTACATTCCTATACAGGCTGACCACACGTCATCTGCTAAGCCACTACATTCCTATACAGGCTGACCACACGTCACCTGCAAAGCCACTACATTCCTATACAGGCTGACCACACGTCATTTGTTAAGCCACTACAGTCATATACAGGCTGAACACACGTCATTTGCTAAGCCACTACATTCCTATACAGGCTGACCACACGTCATTTGTTAAGCCAATACAGTCATATACAGGCTGACCACACGTCATCTGCTAAGCCACTACATTCCTATAAAGGCTGACCACACGTCATCTGCTAAGCCACTAAATTCC